>VUQG01031915.1:0-11132 GCA_015106755.1 Etia nguti | reverse complement strand
TGTGTAAAGATGCCCCTGAAACAATCCAGCACATAACAGCTGGGTGCAAGATGCTAGCAGGCAGGGCATACATGGAACGCCATAACTAAGTGGCCGGCTTAGTATACAGAAACATCTGTGCCGAATATGGCCTGGAAGTCCCGAGGTCAAAATGGGAGACACCCCCTAGGGTGGTGGAGAACGACCGAGCAAGATCCTGTGGGACTTCCAGATACAGATGGATAAAATGGTGGTGGCTAACCAACCGGACATAGTGGTGGTAGACAAACAGAAGAAGATGGCCGTAGTGATCGATGTAGTGGTTCCGAATGACAGCAACATCAGGAAGAAGGAACACGAGAAGCTGGAGAAATACCAAGGGCTCAGAGAAGAGCTCGAGAAGATGTGGAGGGTGAAGGTGACAGTGGTCCCAGTGGTAATTGGAGCACTAGGTGCAGTGACTCCCAAGCTAGGCGAGTGGCTCCAGCAGATCCCGGGAACAACATCGGAGATCTCTGTCCAAAAGAGCGCAGTCCTAGGAACAGCTAAGATACTGCGCAGGACCCTCAAGCTCCCAGGCCTCTGGTAGAGGACCCGAGCTTGAAGGATAGACCGCCCGCAGGGGCGAGCGGGGAATTTTTTTTTTTTTTTATATATATATATTCTATAATCCTATTATACTATTAATGTATTTGGTCTCAATAGAAGGTCCAAAGAGATGCCAATGAAGTCATTAGGTTGAAGAAACAAAATAAAACAAACCAGAGAGATATCAAAAACTGTGAAAGTGACCAAATTAACAATATTAAAAAGAGGGAATACATTGGCCAGCTCAGTAACACTGCAGAAGATAAGGAAAGTTGATTATCAGAGAAGATAAAGTATTTAAATAACAAAATTATTTTGATGGTTAAGAAAAACAACAAATTCTAACCAAGTCAAGAAAACTCTAGGAGATGGGCATATCTCGGTCAAGTAGGGCTGCAATAATTCATTGTTTAACTCAAATAACTTCATTATGAAGAATCCTTGACCCCAAGTTTTTGCTTTGATGCTTTGAATCTACAACGCTGTAGCACTTGGTTGCTAAGTAGTTTAACAGGGAACCACAGTCTCTCTATACACACACACAGCAATTAGGCAGTGTTGTTACTGAGACAATGAGCTAAGCATAGAAAAAGACATTTTCTTCTAGTGTCCAAAACAATAGCAATTGTTACTGTAATTTCTTTACTGGCAAAGCTGGCAGGAATCCTCAATCACACCTCCTCTGTAACAAGCATAGAGGTGAAGAAAAGCTAAATTTGTAGCTGCTCCCATTCACAGTTGTTTGTTTTACACAGCAAAAGATCTACAGTAAAGCTACAGAAGTTCAAATAAACTATACAGATGAAATGTTAACTTAGTTTGACACAATGTTTAAGACAGGCACCTTGCTAAAGGCTGTCAACATCTGTCTTACTTTAAATGGGTGTGAAACCTGCAGTAAGAAGGGGTGAATCTAATGGGAGGCTTGGGTTGTACTAGACCATATTTATTTCAAAGCTTTAGTATCATTATGTTAAATATAAGTAGAATATTATATTGGTTAAACTGTATTCATTCTTTCATTTTGTTTGTTTTTGTTTATTGTTGTAGGCCAGTAAAAATGTGCATGGGCCAGAAAAACTCTGAGCCAATGAAATGGGGCTGTTAGGTTGGACACAGAATTATTATTAACATTAATTACTAACATTTATACTTTATTTTCTGCAGTAGGAACTGTTATATCAAAGCACACGGCAAACCTCAGTTCTGAGAATAGTGGCATGCTCATTTTTGTTCACTGTAGCCACCACTCCTTTAAAGGCTTACAGACACACATACTCACTCATTCACTAGCACACCTAAATATGCACACATGCACAAACCACAGACAAAAACATAAAAAAGTATTTAAAAAATAGTGTTTTAAATATTAAAGCATTCAAACCTATTCTTGTAGCCCAAAATAAAGTAAAAAGCCTGTAAA
Organism: Etia nguti; assembly: GCA_015106755.1. Classification (NCBI taxonomy): domain Eukaryota; kingdom Metazoa; phylum Chordata; class Actinopteri; order Cichliformes; family Cichlidae; genus Etia; species Etia nguti. The sequence continues at coordinate 9,142 of VUQG01031915.1, read as the reverse complement.
GAACAATTTGACAAAATTAAAAGATACTGAAATGGCCCTCAATGGTGAGAAAACTGGACATGTTTTGGTTGATGACTAATTGTGGAGCTGTTTACCTTTACACTACAATTCATATACATATAATACTGACAATGATGCTTTTTTGTCTTTACCAAGTATGAACCACTGACCACTATTTGACAGTGAGAGAACATTTTTTTCTTACTCACACAAAGTCACAAATTGTGCCATAAATGGAACTTTTTTTCTCAGTGCTAATTATTGGCATAAGATGGATACATTCTTGCAAAATGAATTCAAAACGATTCTATTACACCTCCAACAGATGTGTTCTTAAAAAAACAACAACAATTTGTTGGATTTACATGTTAAAATAAAATAGAAATACCAGCCCTTATTTGTTTCTATTATACTTGCTTTTTTGATCATAATAAATTTAATATATAGCCTTCTGAGACCCAACGTATTTATTTATGTCCTCTGTAGCGGACATATAAATTACAAAAAAAGTTAAGGTGTAAGATACTTTTTTCCCACTCAGATCTCACGAGGATTTCAATATTTCTTATGTTAATGTACTATGCATTATACATTGTCTCAGTCACTGAGTACTCTTGAATACTCAGTTCAGTCATATTGTACAAGCATTGGATTTGTTGCATATAGTGCTAAATTTTCTTTGTTAGGTATACTCACCAGATCTGTGAGGACATCTTGCTTGGAGCTCTTAAAGTAATTTTCTGTCAGCTAGTTTCGGTTGAAGTGGAAAGGAAACTGTGTCTGTACAAATACCCTGCCTCTTAACTACTCAAGAAGGTTGTCTAAGGTGAGCTAATCTCAGTGTTGGTCTTTTACTAAAATCCAAAATCTCTTAAGATAAAATAAAAATACTTTCATTGAATAATATCACAGTAATGCACAGCAGTTAGAAAAATGCATTTTTTCCATGTATAGATATTTTTAAAATGGAAATTCATAATTCCAGCAACAACAACAACAAAAAAATTCTCTGCTATTTCTTGAAAGTCTGTATTTTAAAAATGTTTAATAAATGAAAATGGACTTAATAATATATTAAGTATAACCCTAAATGATTGACTGAGCCCATTAACCTATCCGGAAAATGTTTGCAAAGGTCAGACTCAAGGGCTGGTGTTTTTCGTTCAAGTTGTAGCTCACATTATTCATTATATGTAGTAAATTACTTGCAGATGATTTGCAGATTTTGCACACCAGGATGTTCACTTACCACAGGATGTTCTACCTATCAAGAGTATCAAAATATGTTGACATACTGTGGTTAAATGTGTTAAACTTACTTTCATTGGCATTTCTGATTTTTTTTGTTTTTGATTGTTTGATTTTTGCACCCATGTTTAATGGGGCTCTGTTAGGGCAACATAGGCATCATTACTAGTTGGCTCTCTCAACACTTAAAAATGCTTATCACATATGTTACATTAACTTATTCCAAAAAAAAAGTCATTAATGGAAATACTATTTTAACCATTCATTTACTTTTAAACTTCATTTACAATCAAGAAACAAGCAAATCGGTATTTAGGCAACACATCATGGACGAAATTTTTTTTTTTTTTAAGAATTTTGAAGTGCTGCCTTGCAGTGTAACTCTCCCTACCATGTCAGTTTCACTATTCTAGCTGTGTAGTGGATCTCATGGTCTGCCACTTTAAGAGTGGTATTCTATGACTTTGTATTTGACAAAGTGCATGTCAGGATGTTGCTAGAGAGATGATCCAAATCTGGGGTTTTGAAAATTCAGGATGCAAACTAAAAAAAAGAAACAAAAAATGCTGCTCCAAATTGGCAGGAGAATCTGCTATTTCTACATGAAAAAACAAGCTGAGAAAAAAAATGGCTAAATTGGGCAATGGTGTAGACCTCCCTTTGTTCACTGTGAAACAGGTGGGGGAAAAGACATGGGCAAAAGTAATCAACACAAGTGAAGATAATAAGAATGACAAGAAGTAAAAACCAGATAAAGATAAGAAAGAATAAGAAAGATAAATCCAGCTAACACAGTAAACAGGAAATGACCAAAAGACATATAGTAGACACAAAAAATGTTAACAGGGACAGTGAACACAGAAAAAAGAATGCTGAGAAAACTACAACAATAATAGAAACAAAACATAATGTACTTTCCTCCTTTCTGCCAGTGACATTGGTTTCTGTCTTGTTTCAACTTTTCACTAAGCCACTAAGTCAAAAAAAAAACCTAAACAACCCCCCCCCCAATAATTAAAAGAGAAATTAGCCAAATTCAGAGCATCAGAAGGCTCATAAAAAAATCAATTGCCTAATAACTGACTCAGAATTCTCTGCAAGGATGAGTTGTTGAGCTGCTTCTTTCAGCTTATTATATTGCAGCTGTGTGCCAATTTTGATGTTAGCTGCTTCTTCAAAAGAGAGAATGCAGTAAGAAAAAATAACAAAAAAGCTGGGTTATTTACTTCTCTCTCATACAGGCAAAGCACCGTATATTATTCTCTTTACTTTATATGTTTAAAAACTCTAGACAGTAGTTAGTATGGGTTAATCTACATATAATCCAAAACAAGCACTTGGGAAGCTGCATTACAATCTGGATCACTTTTTCTGTATAGACATCAAAATTCTGATGTTGATTACAGCCTAGAGCTTCCGTTAACGTGAGAGTTTTTGCACACCAAGATGTTCACTTACCACAGGATGTTCTATATATCAAGACTATCAGAATATGTTGACAGACTGCGGTTACATGTGGGTGGCTGCTACTGACAACTGGCAGTGACAAGAGTCAGGTACAAACTGAGTCTTAAACAGTGTATGTGCAGCATTGTTTGATTTGTGCACCCGAGTTCAATGGGGCTATTTAGGGGAAAGATTGGGCCATATTTTCTTGGTCTCTTAACATGTAAAGTATGCTTATCACATATGTTACATGAGCTTTTTTTTTTTTTTTTTTTTAAAGGACCGAAATAGGCAAACAGTAATAGAAATAGCATATTAATCATTTATCTTTTCTGTGTGGAGTTTGCATGTTCTCTGCAAGTCTGTGTAGGCCTTTTCCAGGTACTCCAGCTTCCTCCCCTCCCACAGCCCAAAGATAAGTATAGATTTAGGTTAACTGGTGACTGCCCATAGCTGGGAATATGGAGCATGAATGGTTATCAATCTCTATGTTTCAGCCCTGCATTGGATTAGCAACATTTCCAGGGTGTGCTATAAAATGGCAGCAGATTAGTGAAATAGAAGCAGTCTATTACTGCTGATAAACTGGCAATATGTGGCAGTTCCTGATTCAGTGATTGTGTGTTATACAGTGCATGACTGTCCATTTAATAACATTATTGAACATTAATACAAAACATTAATAAAATGCTTAAGAGCATATGATCAGAAACACAGTTTAACAGATTTGCAATCCTGGGGTGAAAAATTGTTACTTAGCCTTGTAGTGCAAGCCCTGAGACACTGGTACCGTTTTCCAATTGGCAGGGGTTCAAACTGTTTGTTGCAAGGGTGAGTGAGGTCATGGGTGTTGTTATGTGTATGCTGGATACAGTGTTTTGCTTTGTATAATGCTTTGTATAATACAATAAATTGACAAGAGAGACAGCTGGCCCTGTTTAACCTGCTCAATAAGTGGAGGCATTGCTGGGCCTTTATCGGACAGGAAATAAATAAAGACCACATCAGGTCTTCAGCAATATATGTAGGAACTTAAAACATGTTACCTCCTCAACGTCAGAACCTTTGATAAAGATAGAGTTGTGTCTTTGTTAGACTTCCTGTAGTCCACTATCAGTTCTTTGGTCTTTTTAACATAGAGGTCAAGGATGCATTATCATTATTTGCAAAATTACACACTGCATGCATATATCCTAAAATCTTTTCAGAGTCAGATTTTTGCTCCAATCATATGGGTAAAGATTAAAAAAAAAAAAAAATAGACCCTTTAGTATGTAATACTTCAAGGTCATAGGTCAAAGGCCAGACATCAGTGTTTTGTTATTAAAGCAGGCTGATGTCAGCATGCTGTAATAAACAAATCATAAAACATCACAGTTGTCCTTTGGGGGAATTGCACTCTCTGAGTGCTTGTGTTATTAGATATTCTGCCTACCACTGTGGTGTCATAAACAAATTTAATTATAACGTTGGACAGGTGGATTAGCATACAGTTATGTAAATAATGAATATAACACATGACTCGGCACATAACCTTGAATAACACCTATGCTCAGAGACAAGGTGGAGGACGTTGGGTTGTCCATCCTTACAGTCTGGGGTCTGTTTGTAAGAAAGGCCAGTATCCAACTACAGAATGTTGTGATAAGGCAAAGATTGAGGAGTATACTAGGTGTCCCTCTGATTCAATCCAATGAGGGTGAAATCAAGTGCAGTGGAGATGCCATCTTTCATCCAGTCAGCAACAGCTGAAAGATGTTAGTAAACACCTCAGACAGACTGGCACATTCTCTTGGTAGGCTGTCACAGCCAACAGATTTGTGTACTCACTCTGCATAGGGAGGACCTTACTTAGGTGGTTTACATGTTTATATGGTGTGAAGTTTTAATGCCGGTCTGTTGTTGAGGCTCATCAAAATAGGCATAGAAATGGTTCAGTACAGCAGGTAAAATAAGTATTGAATGCATCATTAGTTTTCTAAGTAAATATTTCTAGGTAATGCACAACTGCATAGCCTCTATACACGTGGGGGTGTTTTTCAGCATATGGTACTGCTACGCTTCATATAATTGAAGGAAGGATAAATGGAAAAATGTACCTAGTCATTCTAGATCAAAATCTGTTGCCATTTACCAGGATGATGAAGATGAAACAACAGTGGATGTTTCAGCAAGACAGTGATACCAAACACAGCCAAGGAAACTATCACTTGGTTTCATAATTTATGGAATTTTGTGGTCTGATTTATTTGTATGTGGGGATTTAATGGGTTGTTACTGATATGTGTTGAGAATTTTATGTCAATAGCAGCTTTAGAAATATATTTACTCAAAAAATTGGTGTCATGTTCAATACTTATTTTACTCGCTGTACATCACGGAGTGAAGCATCATGGCATAGGGGTATTGTTTGGGCTAATGTGCTTCCTAGGTGAGGTGTTCTGAGGATGTGCCACTGGGAGGATGCCTAGGGAAGACCCAGGACACGCCGGAGAGATTATACTTCTCAGCTGGCCTGGGAATGCCTTGGATTTCCCTTCAGATAAGCTGGAGGAGGTGGCTAGGGAGAGGTAGGTCTGGGTTTCTCTGCTAAGGCTGCTGCCCCTGCAACTTGGCCCCGGTTAAGCAGACGAAAATGGATGGATGGATGGGTCCTTTACAGTATCTTTGCTGTTCTCATGATTGTGGTCTTCTGAACAGGGATCTTGGATGTTGTTCCTGGGATCTGCTGCAGACACTCGCCCAGTTGGGTGTCACTGTGAAAAAAGTTGTGGGTCATTATTACTAGAGGTTTCAGTTTAAACGATTGTGGTACCTTGCCTCACGCTATCATGTGACCTATTGAGGTCAAATGACACAAAATGTGAGTGGGGGTTGACGCACCTGGGAAGGCGCCAGGGTTTCTCTGCTAAGACGGACAGATTTTAAACAGGAGTGAAAAAAGCTATCTATGTTGACTGTGAATGGACATTTTTGAACACAGAGGGTGGTTTATGACACCAACTGTCTGCTGCCTACAATGCCAACTCCTTCCCAGGCACCTCAACCCCACTCACATCTTGCGTCAGGCGACCTCATTAGCTCAGTCATATTAGTTCACAAGGCACGGTCTCACAATGGTTTCAGCCGAAATGTCTTGTGATACTGACCCACGCCTTTTTCACAGTTTGGCAAGAGAGTCACATGATTAATATTGGGCCTCTTAAAAGAGCCAAGAGCTTTACTTTCCACTCCTTAGACTACCATGACATGAATGACTGAGAACCTATATAGACAGCATGAACAATTCTTTCTTTTCAAGTATAAACTGATTTCTTTTGTTTTTGGCATGATGTTTTCTCAAGTGACAGCTTAAACGCTTGCTGAAGTTTTTCTACTGTGTGTAAATTTGAAGAGAATCCTCAGTTTTAACTTGGTTTTAAAAGCTTTGAGCATTATAAAGCTAAAGCACAAAATTGCACGGCAATATTAATCCTGCTAATAATTCTACTATTGTGTGCAAATATAAACAATTTTTGCTTTCTAAAGAAAACTATGTTAAAATCCATTGCTTTGTTTAAAAAAAGCACTTGGAAAGATTTGACAAAAAATTTGAATTTCATGAAGTCTCATCTTACCTCATTGGTAAGAAAAAAATATTAAACGTATCAGAACCAAAGAACAATACATTGGTTTTGTGTACTCAAATAATGTAACTGACATCAGTTGATTTTTTTTTTTTTTTATTGAAAAGTGTGGATTGGTTTTTTGTCATACAAATGTAATGTAACATTTATGAGAATTAACTGATTTTTATACAACTGATTTAATTTGCATTGAACTATGCCTGAATTGCAGTTCTACATATCTTTAAGAGTGTGTACATATATAAAAAAGTAGAATGTAAAGCTGATAATTGACATTTTGGAATGAGCTGTAAAAGTTTGTGTTTGTATTTGTATGTAAAACCTTGATTAATAATAAGTAAATAAGCTGGGCTATATAACTACAGTGTACTCTACTCTATCATGGACCAATAGAAAAGAAAGAAAATCTTAAAATCTTAAATCTTGTATTTGTTAGTTAAACCCTTTAAAACCAAGCATTACTAAAACTAACTGAAGCCATGCTACTACTGTGACGTCTCATAAAATAGTGCAAGACTTGTCTTCTTCAGCTTTCTGTACATATTCTTCTATCCAGTCATTGATTTGTTTGTCATGTTCTAGCTGTAGTTGGTTGATTGCTTCTTCATTTGGCTCGCCCCCATTTTCTATAGAAAGATTGTAATTGAGCTCATCCATTTCTTGTTCTTGTTTTTTCTTCAGTCTCTCAAAGTCTCTCTTGTATTCTTTCTTCATGAGCAGATGTTTAAGTATGACGGCGTTGCTTTTTTGTTGTTTTTGCTTCATGTCTTCCATCTCACTGTCATGCTTTGCTCTCAACATTGCAAAATCTACTGAATATTTCTGTCTGAACTCATTGAATTCTTCAGCTTGCTTTCTGGCTTCTTCTGCAGTTTTCTTCTTCATTTCCTCGACTTTTGCCTCATAGATATCCTGGGCTAATTTCCAGTCTCTCTCCTCTTGTTCTCTCCTGAGTCTATCTAGTTCTTTTCTTTTGCTTTCATATTCATTTCTTTCCTTCTCATATTCTTCTTTGAGCTTTATAAGGAGTGCTTGTTCCTCCTCTTTCCTCTGTTTGTCTTCCTGGTTTCGTTTCTCCCACCATTCTTTGCGCTCTTTTTCCCAAGCTTCTCGTTCTCGTTTCATCTCTTCTCGGTTTTCCATCAGCTTTCTGTCAGCATGCACATTTTTTTCACATTCTGATTTTATTTTCTGCTCAAGAACTTCAAGTTTTTCTTCCCACTGCATTCGCAGATTTTCTTCATCAAGCATTGACACCCTGTTCTCTTGTTTCCTCTTTTCCTCCTCTCTCTCTGTTTTCTCCTGTTCCTGGTTAATCAACTCTTCCTTCTCCTTCAGTGCTTCTTCTTTCTCTGCTCTTTCTTGGTCAATTTGTTTCTTTTTTGCCTGAATTTCTTCATTGCGTTTTCTTTGAAGTTCTTCCATCTCTTTCTCCATATCTGCTTCTTTCTCTTTTAGGATTCTCTTCATTTTCTTTTGTATGGCTGCCTCAGCTTCTTGGAACATCTTTGTAGTGTAGCAGCTGCCACCATTTTTCTTCACCATTGTTTTTACTTTGTCTAAAAGCTCTGTGACTTGTGAATGATTATTTTGATCTCTGTTGTTAAAAACATGATATCTTCCTCCACAGTCGTCAATGAGTCTTTTAACAAAGTCATCACTGACTTCTTCCATATAACTCTCCATTGTTTGATCTTGAAGATCGTCTCCTCTGGTGAATATAACGATAATGAAGTCTTCTGATTTCTTGCCAAAAAACTCCTTGATGAGCTCTACTGTGTCTTTTTCTTCTTTGGTAAATCGACCAATCTGCACTACCAGTAAGAACGCGTGAGGTCCTGGAGACAACAAGCTGATGCATTTCACAAGCTCCTGCTTGACCTCATGATTGGACAGAGTCGTGTCGAACAAGCCTGGTGTGTCGACCACAGCAACTGGACGGCCATTGACCACTCCTTTTGCTTTTTTGCAAACCTCTGTCACTGACTTCATGCAGGCTTTAGAATAAAAGCATTTTTGGCCTAAAATTGTGTTTCCAGTTGCACTCTTCCCACAGCCAGTCTTCCCAATCATCACTATCCTGAGAGCATCTGGGCTGTCGTTGTGATTATCAAAAGATTCTGTCTTCTGTGAAGGGTTTCCTTTGAGTTTAATCAATCGAGGCTTAACAAGCATTTGTCTTGTGAAGCACTTAGATCCCATAGCTGTCATCTTCTCCACAGTGTGCAACACCTCAGAGACCTGCTGCTTGTCTTTGAAGTTGAAGATGATGTTTCGTCCTCCACACCTCTGACAGAGCTCCTGGATGTTTCTGTCTTCACCAACAAAGTTGACAACAACTGGATCTGTGGGATCTGATTCCACTGCAAAAAGAATGATGGTGAAGTCGATGACCTGAGATCCAAATTCCTTCTGGATAGTCTCTAACTCCCTCTTGTTTTTATCACTGAGGGGTCCCACAGGAAGGACCAGGATAAAGGCATGGACACCTTCGGGATTCCAGAGAGAAATACATTGCTTTTTGCAGCTCTTTATTGCCTCAGGAGATTTTCCATACAAAGCAGGCATCTCCACCAGGGACACTAAACGTCCACACACCTGTGTCTCCAGCTTAACACACTCTGAGGAGTCAGCAGGTTTACCAAACTGGTGTTTTCCTACAATGGCATTGGCTGTTGAACTCTTCAGAACTTCATGTGGCCCACACAATACCAGGTTAAGAGGCAGTTTAAAAGTGACTGTTGTGGTGTCAGCTTCTTCACCTCTGTTTAGATAGCCGCCTCCGTTTTCATTCACTATGCTCTCCATCTTTTCTACAAGGT
>VUQG01031914.1:0-12473 GCA_015106755.1 Etia nguti | reverse complement strand
GTCAAAAAGTGAAGCATAAAAAAAGCAATGAAGGTAGAGAAAACAGACACTGATAAGATTCTATGTGTTTTTCTGTGTTGAAATTATATATTCACTCACACAGACACACACACACACACAAAATGATCATGTCATGCAAAGTACCAATAAAATCCTCCAGCAGGTGCTGATACACTTCAGATGTGGAACAGATGTTATACGCACATATATATGCGCACTTGCACACACACACACACACACACACACACACACACACACACACACACACACACACACACACAAATGAACATCTCAGTAAGCTATAAGCACTATAATCTTCAGCTCAGAGTGGTTTATAAATTAAATATGGGTGATAATCTTATTGTTATTGGAAACTACATTACCTCAATATATTCCCCTCTACTATGTCGAAAAAGTGGAGAAAACAAAGAAAATAAATCAAATCAAAGCCCTCATCTGATTCTAAACATGGTTCATTTTTGTTCCCAGTGTGTTGGTAATACTACAAAAACAAAACACTGAAAAGCTAGATAGAATGAGGAATCATCAAAAGAGTCAAGAGAAACAAATCTAAGGATGTAAAGGAACAATTAGCTGAATTTCAAAGCTAATAGTGGTATGATTAATAACCAGAATATTAAAAGTCAGTCAATGTCTTACAGTGGATCTCTAAACCTTTAAAGTTAGTGGAGTAAAAATACTTTCAGCTATATCTCTAACATGATGTGGAACTGCTCTGTGGAAAATATGCGTTAAACATTTTTTCATTAAACAGAAATGGGCCTGAGCTGTTACTGTTACTTCAGACATGCTTCTCTGCTTTTTACTGTCTTAACAATATTAATAATAACATCCCAGCTTTTCAATGTAAGAAGAATGTATGTGAGGATAAGATAAGCAATAATAAGGTCTATAGTCCCATGAAAAGCTGTTGCATTAGAGCACACAGTCTCTTCAGCAAAAATGAGGTTTCAGAAAATAAACTGCTCTGGTGAGTCATGTTTAAGCCTTTGTGAAAAGTTTCTCTTTTTTAGTGCAAGTAGTTTTAGTTTTAGTGCTGGTAGCTCACTCAGTACTGTTAATATATCATATTAACATGCTAGAGTGCAAAGACAAACATAAACAAAAAAACAAAAAAAGCACAGCTAAGCTGTATTTCTGTCCCAGACTAAAGGTCTTTACACGTAAAGTTTTAAGCCACAATTATGTGCCTTAAAGATGTTTTTTATCTCACCTTTTCTTAGTGAAGCCATCCACACTGATCGCAATTTCAGGCATTTTGTTTTTACAAATCAAGCGCAGTTTTTCACATTTTTTGCATGCGACTAAACACATCTGACCAATCAGACCACTGCATTTGGCAAAAAGTGCGCTTACAGTTCAAAACGTGCACCAGCCTTGAGCGATAGGGCAATACTAAAAAAAATAATCCCATTTTACCTCAGACACACAGCTAGATGTTGCTCAATCTGCTCCCTGAAAGGATTTCTCTGCCTCCTCAGATGTGGTCCCAACTCTGCCAACAAGACCTCAAAGTGCTCTACTGACATCCTGAAATATGCACGAAAGCAGCTGTGACACAGCTTTAATTCCTGGATCCAACCATGAAATTCTCCTTGCTGCTGCCTTCTTGTGAGAATAGGATGAACCCAAAATCTCGATTTCGACTCTTTCATGCTTAGAAACAGCAGGACCAACTTATCGTTGCTTGATGTGCCTTTTTTGGGATGAATTTTTTCAAAAAATTCCAACACTTTCAGTCTGTATATACGTTACAAACCAATTTTGCAACTGAAAAATTACAATTTTTGTGTCATTCTTTGCGATGTGCCTTAAGTTCCTTTTCAAACTTTTCAGACACAAAGCAACCACAATGACAAACTCTCTTGTTACAATAGACCAACCTGCCATGACTGTTTAATTATAGTTAATCACTCATCTAACTCTACAGAGTTGTCCTTAATGGACTATATTAGGAACAAGATGTGATGGGAGCTGGTGGGAACTCATGATCAAAGAGAAAAAAGTTTTAAAAAATGTTTGAGAAAAATACCATCTAAAAACATCACAGCCAGTTTGGAAAAGACAGACTGAAAAGAGATTAGCCTGACCTACTATTCACACTTCCAAAATTGTATCTTTTGCAAAAGTCTGTGGAGTTCCTGAACTGGTCCAAAAGTTTACATCAATCTAAAACTCAGTCAATCTATCCGAGAGTTTGCAACAATGAATATATTACAGGTCTACATATGACACACTCCTATCATTAGACTCTGCAGTGTAGACATAAATGATGGAGGTCAGTTCTCAAGGATCTGACAACATCAGCATCAATGTACAAAACAGTCTTTAAGAAGGCTTCAAGTATACATAGATAAATGTGAGAACTATTGCCTTTTTGGCTCAGGGTAAAGTCTTGCTGTGGTATATAAAATCCAGTATGCTGGTCAGGAGGTGGTGTCCTCGCTACACTCCATCTTTCTCCATCTTTGACTTTTATACTCTCACACAGATTATGTGTAATACACTATTTTACCATTAGCTGAAACAGAGAAGAGGACTGCCAATTTTAAAAGAAGACAAACTTTATGTTTCATTTTCCTCAAAAATCCACCAAAGATACAATTTAGTTTTGAGCAACACAATATTTTTTGTTATAAACTCTACCTACCCTCATAGTTTACTGGAAATTCAGTTCAAGAGAGCATAAATTTACTGCTATAAACTCAGTGTTGAGCCAGAGCCCTTCTGAACTACAGCAACTGAGGTGAAAACCATCAAAAGTAAAGGCGACAAATTATTTTCTGCTAAAAGTAGACAATGATTCGTTACTGAAGTCTTACTCAACAACTGAGACCATTAAGGAAAAATCAATTGTGTGTTACTCCTCCCAGCTAAATCCATTGGTACATTACTTAGCATTGCCATTAGTATATCATTTACATCAGTAGTTCCCAAATGGCATGGCAAGGCACATGAGTGTTCCTGGAGGCAAGTCCATTTGTACCTTGGGATGTTATTGCTACATTAGAGCCGTATGTGCTATGAATTAGTCTTTTAACTTACTGTATCAGTATTTTTAATTTATTCCTTCCCTAAAATAAAAAGATAGCTTTTAATAACCTTCTGTCAAAGTGAATTTCAATCTTTGCACTAGACAGATGGGGGAAGCTTGTATGATAGGACCTGTTAAAGGGGGAAACAGATCACTTTTTTTCTGTGTGGGCCAAAAACAAAACAAACACCAAAAGAAAGAAAGAAAGAAAGAAAGAAAGAAAGAAAGAAAGAGAAAGAAAACTGCGTTATGGTCTTATGGCTTTAGCTGGACAGAGTTGTAAACAGGTTGAATGTGTCATTTGAAATGTACTCTATGTGAACAGGTTCAGGTTCTGGTTCAGGTTTATTCATTTATATAGCACATTTACAAACAACAGGGTTGATCAAAGTGCTTAACAATCAGCAAAAACAACAACAACAACAACAAACAAACAAACAAACAAACAAACAAACAAAAACAAACAAAACAAAACAAAACAGCAAGAGAACAAAAGTACAGGGGAAAAAAACACCTATACTATATGTTACCTGGTTACCTGGCCATGGAAGCCCATCACATGAAGCTCCCGTTACACGTGATTTCTGCTGATGTTAATGCCAGAGGTTTTGAACTCTGCAGTTATTGAGTCAGCTAGTGACTTTTACACACTCAGTATTTGGCAGCTTCACTCTAACCTTACATGGTCTGTCACTTTGCAATAACACCACTTATAGCTAATTGTGGAATATGAAGAAGAGAAGCCATTTCATGAACAGGCTTCTCGCATCTGTGAGATCATATGAAAGTACCACGCACCAAGAACTCAACATCAGCGAGTCTTTTAGAACTTTCTTTCACAAACACTTGTAAAGGCAGACTGCATTATTCACTTCTGGGGTGAAAACACTCATATTTAAAGATTAAGAGGTTGTCGCAATTTTTTTCGTCCACACAGTGTATTTGCTAGTGGAGCTAAAAATAGACTAAATTAAATTAACAACAGATAGAAATATAGTTCTGGCTTGAAGTCGTGGCTTTTCCTTTGGTGTGCACAGTTTAAAAGTTCAAAATACCACTGATTTACATCATGGTGCTAATGCAGAGATGACAAAGAGGACAGAGAATGAACTCAAAACAGTACATCAGTGTGATTTTTCCCCCCTGAAAAACCTAAAAAAAATTGTATATTTTTACAGATTTAATTGAAAAAAAGATGTAACAAATATGATATAAAATAAAACTCTTATATGTAAATTAATATATATATATTTTTACTTGTCCAAAGACTCAATAAATGCTCCATTTAAAAAATAAATGAATAAAAAATTTTGGCATATATTTTATGTGTCAGGCTTTAAAGGGTTAAAACATGACACTTGGGCTTTTACAATTAGGAGTCTAACATAAGCTGTGGCATTAAGAATAGTATGTAAAGTTGTTTATTATTTCACTTTAATTCAATGACTGTAATGACATGAGCATCATTATTAGATTCATCCTTCCACCAGCCATGCAAAATATGCATTTAAGAGTGTTGCAGTTTATTAACATTAATTGTCTCCAGATTATGAATATGTACTTTTACTTTAGATCTCTCTTGATGAATTATAACATATTTAAATTAAGAAATTTAATTTACTAGAACCAATCAGAGACCACCCTGCCCCACTTTTTTTCTAAACTAAAAAAACCCAACACACTTCTAGTGATACGGAATGCCATTAAGTTACACTACTTCAACATACAGCAGAGTATGCATCTGCCATGTTAACAGAGGGCACAGGTGAGGAGGTACCAAAGGCATCTGCTATAATCAAGACAACCCCTGGTGAGTAAGGACAGAATGATGGAAACAAGATGCAGTTCAGCCAAATTAACATCAACACATCTCTTCACCTCATCATGTCAAATCACACAAACTCATCAACACCCTCTGTGGGGTGTATCATCTCATAATTTCTGTGTATCATCCGTGCATTTTACCTGATAATTCTCACTGCTGGATAAGAAAAAAATAAGAATCAACTTTTTTACAGCACTTATACTGTTATTATATTTCACATGTAATATGACATCAGTATAATTTTTTATATAATCAACGAAAGCTACAAGCATCACTAATAATGAGACCACAGAGTAATCATTTATCTCCCTGCTATTCCCACCTGGCAGGAATCACCAGCATTAAATCTGTCGTTATCACTTCGGAATAATTAATGCGCACTTTCGCTGGTGTCGATGCATACGCAAACATAAAAGCAAGAACACAAGTGTTTGTCTTTTAGAGTGGCATGTGGCTCAATCTCAGCTTAGTCAGACACTGCAGAGTCCTGGAATAAGGTAAGTAATCCCAAAGTAGCACATCTGGGTTAAGCATCATTATTAAAAGTAATAAGGTGCAAAGAGTAGAACAATTGCTCCAATAATGAGACAAATTGACAGAGTGTATAATGTAATGTCAAAATGTAACTCTAACAAGCTGCAATTTGAACCAGGTTTTATTAATCATTTAATTTTTGCTGTACTTCGTTTCAATTCTGAGATAAACACAAATGAGATAAACAAATGCATCACTTCCAAATGAAATGCTGCAATGTGAAAGCCAGTCTGTGTCACAGTCGTCATTAGTCACTACCTGCCTCAGCCATGTTCACACCTGCTTGATCCTGGTCTGCCACTGCAGGCAGGAATGCTCCTTTAGATATGTTCAGCTGCCTCCTTTAGTGCAATAATAAGGTCTTTAGTTTCTTTGATACCAACAGATGTCAAGATATATATATACATACTGTGACCATAAGCACCGTTAATGTGGTGAACAGGTAGAGCAACCTGGAAATCTAACGGTGAGTTGAGACAAACCCTGAACACAGCAGCACATCACAGACAAATCACAATTAAAGATTAAAGATGCCAAGATCACTGAAAAGTTATAACATGTCATATTAAAAATATAGTACTCAGCTTGCATCTGTTCTCTATGTTGGTGTTCATTTAGATACAATAAATTGATAAGAACGGGACCACCTTATAGTTCCAGGAGCTGCTCATCCATGGAAACCCATGCTGTAAAGCTCCTCACTCACATATTTTTCACTAATGTTCATAACAGAGGAGGAAAAAAAGCAGAACTCAACTGAACTGAAAGAATATGTTTTGATCCCAAACAGTGATATGCATCTCATATCCCAATTCAAGATGCCTACAAACATTGGTCTTATATTAGCAGGCTCCTTTAATTTTTCCTGTTAGCTGGTAGGTTAGAAGTGTCTAAATCTTGTTGCCCAACTTAGTAAATCTGGCCTTTCAAGTAGCAAGTATGCTCCTTTACAGACATTGTTAAGCAACAGTTAAACCTGCTTATTTGAATCATTCAATCAAACTTCATTTAGACTTCAAGTAATCCTTAGTACTCTAATTTGCAATCAGCTCATCTTAATTGGGAACAAGCTAACTCTACATCTTGTTGTTTGCAATGGTGATGGACAGGCTGGCAGATGAGGTCAGGCAGGAGTGGACTATGATGTTTGCAGAAAACATTGCGATCTGTAGTGTAGAGCACCTAAAGAGGTGGAGGTATGCTCTGGAGAGAAGAGAAAAGTGGGTAAAAGCATGACAGAATACGTGTGTGAATAAGAGGAAAGCAGATGAAGCTTGAAGCAGTAAGGGTAGGAGTTTAAATACCTGTATTCAGCCATCCAAAGCAGTAGACCATGCACAAGAGAGGTGAAGAACTGAGAGCAGGGAGGATTGAGCTGGTAGAGATGAGTATCAGGGGTAATTTGTGATAAAAGGATAGGAATCGGAGTGAAAGGGAATGCCTAAAAAATGGAAGTGAGACCTGTTATGATGCATGTTGGAACCACCAACATTCTGATTAGTAGATGGCCTGCTCTGCCCCCTGAGATACAGCCACCCAAAACACTAATGCCCTTTCTGCTTGACATCGTGCTAACACATGCCTTGATGCTTTATACCAGCAAACGGACAATTTTTCTGGTATTATAGAGGTGCTCAATTAATCAAGTACAAGTTTGATTAGCAGTACCTGGCTGCTACTTACAATTTTAATTTCTATAGAATTAGTATGGATGTATTTAGTTTTTCCACAAACTACTTCTGCATTTTGGATTAGTTGTTTTCTTTTTTTTTTTAAAGTAATGACACAGTATAATATGTTATGTATAATCAATTTCATCTCTATTTGTATTTAAAAAAAAATACAGGGTCAAAATACAAGAATAATGTACAGCGGTGGAAATCAACTCCAAACAATCATTAAAAACTCATTTACAAGAACTGTCAGTGGAGTCATGCTAATATGCACCTTATAAAGTGAATTTAAATTTACAGATAGATTTTTTTAAAAGTCCAGTAATTATTTATGGTAGTATAAATTATCCATGCATGGCTATGTAAAGTAGATGAGGAGATCAGATGGAAAAAAATGTGCATTATAAAAAGAGGGAAACCACTAAAGACACCCTGTGAAAGCAGACGTACATACATTTGGTTTTCACCACAAAAAAAAAGCCTTTCTTCTCTCAGGCTGGATGGCTAAACAGGATTGCTCATGCCTCCTAACTCCTGTGCAGCATTTCAACCTTCTGAATTTTTGGAGGAACTAATGACAAATTGGAATCAAAGAAAGAGAAGTAGGCTGTCAATCTCCATCCATCCCTTGTCCTTCTACTATTTCATGGCTCTACTTCAATGTGGTCATGGCAAAGCAGCAAAACCCTCTTTTAACATCAGCTGAGACATTGTTATCTGTGGGTAGAGCTGATAGCCTAAGATGAGCTGTTAGACGATGTGAAAATGTTAAACATCTGCAACTGAGAGTCTGGTACAAAGCTAATGAATACCTGATTAAGTCTGAGGCTGCGCTCAGAGTTTCACCAAGCCCAAACATATGGCTTAAAGTGGCTGGCTAAAATTACATCAAGGCTATTTTGTGGTATCGTAAATACAAGACTCTGAAAATAAAATGCGCCCCCTGAAACTTAATCTTAGATTATGATTTTGTCCAATGTAATTAGAAACACCAGATGAAGACTACCATTAAAATTCTTCATGAAATACCTTTGTTGTCATTGCTAATGTCATTGCTACTTTTGTTGCAGGACAGGGTCAAAATGACGTCCCCTGGCAGTTGTAGGGGATTTAGAAAGTGTCTCGTGTTTGCTTATACCCCAAATTAATGCAAAATTACATGCGCAGAAAGTAATGTGCAAATTTAGTGAATAGAAAATTTTATTGTTTTATACTTATTTGTGCTTGATAATGCCTAAAGTCAAATACTGCTACTCCTACAGAGAAGTCAGGATTTAATCACAGCACAATAGTAGTTGCATTTTTTTTGTTCTCAGGTACAGGGATTTGGATTTTCACACAAAAACAAATCATGCTTTTGCTTGTACTAGCAACAATACAAAAAAAAGAACCCTAATAAGTTACATTCTCCTTTTTCATTAAAATGTTTTATTTAAGTATCAATCTTGCACAGGCTATTCATAATTCTGAAAATGTATAATGGATTTTCATATTATCTGTCTATAATTGCGCTCTAACTGTCTCTCCTGAAAAATGAATCCCAATCCTAATGAGACTTCCTTCTGTATCGTTCTGACATGAATGTCATATTTTGTGAAAGCTCCACACCTGTTTTTCCCGGCTTGTCGTAAACAATGTGATAATGTTACAAATAATTAAAAGTGTCCATTTTATTTACTGATGAACAGGATAAAGAAGAGCTAATTATCACTAACGCGGTTTGTGTCTTGTCAAAAAATTGCAAGACCATGTTTACTCATGTAGAAAGAACCTTCAGGGAACTGGCTTATGTAAATTTACTGCAGCACGCATTATGGCAAGACGAACAAAGATGCCCACCTGTGTTGATATGGCCCACTACCACCAGTTTCTGAAGCCTATTCAGAACTGGAAAAATGGAAATAATGAACCATATGCATGCAAGGGGTCATGTTGCTCAGAACTCTATGAGGTATATCTTCACAGACATCTGGTAAATAAATCATTTCAATTCAACTTAAATTTTATTTACATACCGCCAAATCACAACAACAGCATTCACCTCGAGGTGATAAATTATCCCAGTTACACTTAAACTCTTAATCCTCTGTTAGTCTTAACAGCTCTTAGACAATATTAAAACTTTAGAACAGTTAATGGAAAAACTGCTGAGTTGTCTGATTAAAGGCTCCTATGTGATCTAAGTGATATGAACTCACTTTTCATCCCAGTGCTGATTTTTTTTATAGTAATTGCTGAGTAACTACTATTAAATTCACCCTAATAGTAACAGTAGTATCACATATCTACAGTGCAATTCTCCTTTTCTACAGTACTGCAGTTTCCTGCTCTTCTGTTTCACATAAGTGTGTATGTATATGTGTGTCTCTGCATGCAGACTGCTGCTCAACAGCATCATTAAGCTTCTTGACTGAATAAATCTGGTCTGTTATAACACCCACATGCCATGTAGGATGGCTATAAAATACGCCTTACCTCGCATGCAGCACGGAGTGACACACATCCATTTATTTCCTCTTTGACACAGTATATGATCCTCTCTGCTGAAAGTATTTTCTCGTTTTTTCCTTTCCATCTACAAATTATAGTATTCGGCATCCTGACATGTGTGCTAAAATACTGGTTGAAAGCTAAGTGTGTTTTCAGACTTGCTTAGTGTGTTATTTGAATCTGTTTGTTCCAGTGATGAAGGTCCTCTAACTATGCTCTCACTGTCATCCTGCAGATCCAGACTGAGCTACTGTAGAATCTCTGTTTGTCAGCCCAGTACGACTGGCATTACACCCCAGGCAAAATCCAATCGGGCATGTTTGGACAGAGGAAACGTCAGGATTGCAACTGAAACTAATCACTGCATTTGGCTTTGATCACAACAGCGTGTGCAGAGTGTCCAGCACAATTTGCAGCAATTTTCACACAGACTTGTTCACAAATGTGACCAGTTTATGTCCAGCTCTTACTTCTGGGCTTTATAAGCCACTGTTAGGCATCATTAAGACCTGTTATTATGGTGCTACATATTCAACCAGAATTTTTTTCTTCTTTTTTGATTAACCAAATGTTTCATTTAAAAACGACTTTTGGCCCAAGTGATGTACTATAAAGTGCTAACACTTCTTCTTGGTGTTAACACCTAAAATCCCACTCATAGATAACGGGTATCGTGACTTTAGTTACTGAATCTCTTTGATAACTTTTTTAAAATCAGGTACTAGATGCGCTCAGTGCGCTCTCTGCGAGAGAGGCATCTGATACATCGTTTGTTTCTTCTGTTGAAAATGTGCTGATCAAGTGCCACCTACTTCAGTCAAGAGGAGCAGTTCAAGTATAACTGAAAAAAAAAATAACATTACAGAAACACTGATGCTGAAAAAAGTATGAGAAATGATAGCAATTAAAAAATTCTTTGAAACTCAAAGTATATATCCTCAGAGCTTCTGATTATTTCTAAATCTGATGGCTGCACATCAGAGCTCTTGAAATTGAAATGGTATCCAGACGAAATACATGTTTTGAGGATTTTTTCAATAGGTTGGTATAAGATTAGCTGGTGGGCTGGAGGAAACTGCAAATCAGGACATTTTATGAGAAATAGAGAGTAGAAAAATGGTTTATAAAAGATTTTGTTTCAGGCTCATGTACAGCCCCGTGCCCTAATACAGATATATGGCATCAAAAATCACATTAAACAGTTTAAAAATCATTTTCCATTCACTCTGAAATAAGCATTTATGAGAGCTTGACGATGCTTCATGGACATGCCCCTGGGTATGATACTGGAGACATGGAAATCACTTTAGTTTTTTGCTGAACTAGTTAAAGTATTATTATCTTTATTTATTTATTTATTTATTTATTTAATAATCTCATAGATGAGTACCCAAAAATTAAAATCCCTTTCTAATCTGCAGTCAGGTTCCTATGTACAGTCTATGAGTTATTCTGGGGGCAGGTTAGGTGCGCAGAAAATGTTACAAAAGAAAGTTACTACTGACAAAAAACTGACAAAACAACTAGATTTTAAATGGTTCACTAGTCCACTAATCTTGCTCAATGGTAGAACTGTCTGCACTCTGGTAAACTGCTTGAATCTATCAGCTAAACACAGTATTAGGGTTGTTTTCATGAAGAAGATTAACCAGTATGAAAGTAGGATTTATAGGAAATAGATGCGTGTATATATTTAATGGGTAAATACTTAATTCAATAAAAAATGTTTTAATCCTGTAATAATGCTATACAAATTAGTATAGCTGTTTATTGTGAGGAAGCAGAGAGATAACAGTCTCAGTAACATGTTACAGTATTTTGGTAAAGTAATTTTTTTAGCCTTTTTTTTTAGCCCAAAACGTCTGCTGTTCATTAAATTTCGTATATTTCTGTTTACTTTCAGAGCACTTGCCTTTATTTTTCATTAATAAAATAAAAAAATCAACTAAATACATTCACTCACGGATTCAGTTGAAGTCACCATAATGAAAGAATTAATAATTTTTTTTAATTATTTCTCATCAAGTAGTTTTGGATTCCTAGAAAACAGAGCATGTTTATTTTATAACCTCTCCCAAGATTTCATAAAATCTTTAGCGTTAGCAGTTAAACTGTCAATTACAGGCAGCAGGTGCGTGTAGGAAACGTAGAAAACAAACGCAGCCGAAGGGAAAATGTAACTGCTTCCGCTGGCAGTCTGTCATGTATAGAGGCAGGATTCATTTATGCATAATATTGTTTTAGTTATTCACCAGATACATCAGTGTTACTGTTTTGTACATGACTGTTAAACACAATCAGTACAACAATGCAGAAAAAAAATCTAGCTAAACGATCGGGACACATCCTGCACACAATGGATGTATTTTTGCTTTGTTGGGACCTCAATGTACATCAGAACTGCTTTATTAAACTGGCATGGTAGTGGCAGACCATTTATTTACAATGTTAAAATTAAATTTTGTTGTCAGAACATGGGCTAAAATGTTAGGATGATTTCTGAGTAGCCTACTAACATTACTATGAGGTATAACATTACTTAAATCATGATTGTGTAAGCACTTATAATGTTAGCCAACAGTTCACAAGTTTCAAATAAGAAAAAAAAGGAAAATACTTTGCAAGTAGCTCGAAGTCAGTTGAACTGAAACTGATGCGCTGTATTTGCCCAATTTCTGATATGTGTGAACATATACATCCCTTAGATGCAGATGAACAGCCGAGACTCCCGTCAAGGTGGTCAGGACTCGCCTGTTCATCTGCATCTAGAGGACAAAGGTCACTCTTTCGAAGATGCCAATGTTCACATTTTGGACAGAGAAGACAGATGGTTTGAAAGAGGAGTGAAAGAAGCCATCTATGCCCACTGTGAACGAACATCTTTGAGCAGAGGCGG
>VUQG01031911.1:0-12062 GCA_015106755.1 Etia nguti | reverse complement strand
AAACTGTAACATGTTTCACTACACTGCTGTCTGTATTATTGTTAAAGTCCTAAATGATCACCTTTAAAGTGTTTGTGCTAATAACATCATGCACAGTAAGAACAGCTCTGACTGGGAGGGGCTGTGAACAGATGACAGACTCACTTCATTCAACATAGAAGACTAAAAAATCTATTTCATCTGTCATCTGTGATATTATTTTGTACAATTATAATGTATTGTTCATCTCCCTTAAATAAACAGGCAGCCTCAAAGTATGAAACATAAACGTGTCTACTGTCTCAGTGTGAGCTTGTCTAAGTTGTTTCATGTGTAGGTGCTCACAATAAACAGATTTTGAATGAAAGCTGGGTAACTTGAGTAGCACAAAAAGTGTCTATTCTTTGTGCCCGTATGGATCATGTTACCATTATTTCCCTCTAAGGTGTTGCCAAAGACACCAAGTTAATGAAAAAGCTGCAGCAATACACAAAAATATAAACAGTATTCTATTTACTTGGTGAGAACTTTGCCTTTTAGCCTTTAATCAGAAAGCCTTAAGTTGGTTAGTTATGTATCAGGCTAACATTTAAAGCTTTCACTCGAGTGAAGTAACTCACATTACTGCTACTGCTAAGCAATGTTAGCTAAGTTCACAGCATGTTCCATAAATCACCATAACTAACTGCTATAACAGAGCTGCCGTATTGCATCACACTCAGTGCATTTAAATCATTTATCCAGCGACTTTCCCCTAGGGATCAATAAAGTATTCTGATACTGATCACAGCTCTTTCCGTGTTGCAGACTTTATTTACCAAATTCCACAACATTACACAGCTACATTCTTGCCTGAAAGTATCTTAAAAGTTTATTTTGTGACCCAGAAAGAGTAATAAGAGTAATATTAAAACTAAGTAACTGCCGCCATTGTTGGAAACTGGAATTGGCTGGGCCGCGCTATGAATTCTGGGATAGGTTGGGCCACAAAGGATATGCCTGACCCATCCTTCAAATCTGGGGAAAAGGAGGACGCATTGGGAGGAGTCTTCGAATTTAGACAGCCTTTGTCGCGTCGCTGTGACGTAATCGGCCTACAAATGACCCTCAGGAGGATGCAGCCCATGAATTTGGACACCGGAGACCGCTTCTTCTTCTTTGGCGTTTAACGGCAGCTGGCATCCTTGTACATGCAGTGCTGCCATCTTCTGTTTCAGTCCGTTATTACACTCTTAAATCCTACTGCTTATTCCCGTATCTTTCAGGATCTTACAAAGCTTCAAACGACGCATCGACTATTAAATTAGTCATCGACGATTTTGATAGTTGACGTAATCGTGACTAGTCAACTAATCGTGGCAGCCCTACTTGTGATGTGATGTTGTTGTTCAGCCATGTCTTGGACGGTCGCATGTCTAATCTGCTGACCATAACTCAATGTGACGATGTTGAGATTAAATACATTCTTGTAGGATTTCTTATGTTAGAGCCCCAATTACAGTCCATGAGTGAGGCTTAAGGTGTGGAGGAAGAGAATGAGATTCCCATATCCGTTATCTGCTTTTTTCACATTCTTCTATCCAAAACAGGAAGGTGATTAAAAAAGAAGAAAAAACGATTATTTTTCTGTCCTTGATTTTTGGTGCACCTAACCGCGCAGCAGAAGGGAAAAAGTACGTACGAGTGATTTATATATGAATTATAAACCAAGGAGTTCAGAATCCGCAGAGCGTGGAAGGGCCACACCTGTCCTAACAGTAAGAGCCTGAGCGAGAAAGAGGACATGATGTCAGAAAACATCAATGAAAACTACAGACAAGGCTCTAAAGATGAGGACGCCGCTGAAAAGGAGGTGGGAGGAGTTATGTGGTGATTTGGGCTGTTTGAAGTCGGATAAAGAAGCAGAGCCGCTCATTTCCATAGACACAGGACCGTCCTTACCACTTACGAGACAACGATGCGCAGTGACATCATAAATGTATTTGCCCCCTTCACTGTAACGATGCGATGACAGCAAACAGAGCAGAAAACATCGAACTTCAGTCACCGACCCTCGTTACTGGGAACAGTGCAGACACACAGCTGCAGAGATGTGTCTCACGTCAGCTCCACATCTGGAGACACAGACCAGCTTCTGTAAGCCTGCTGTTCACACACACACACACACACACACACACACACACACGTTGGTGTATCTGAAACGGTGCTGGGCAGCTTCTCAGGTTTATTTTGCATTAAATCCACATTATTTATCAAACTGAGCGAGAACTGCAAACAGCCGGAAATTATTATTATTTTTAAAAAGTAATGTGTTAGACATTGCTTGTTACTTTTCTTATAAGTAATTTAGTATGTCACTTACTTTATTCAGCGAGTAACTAACTTGTTACATTACTCTGTGTTACTATAAAATGCCCAGAAGCCGTCTCAGTCCACCATAAGGCGGCTGCGCCGACATCAGAGCCAGACAAAAACTGGCTGTGGAGCTCTGTTTGGACGAATGCAGGAATACACCGCGGCGTGTGGATGAATGTGATCTCCTCCCTGTGTGAAACGCCCACACTCAGCTATAATCAGTGTATTTCAACAGTAGACACATAGTTATTGGTCAAACTCTGGTACTGATCAGCAGAAAGCTGAAGGACTACGAGCAGTACAAGTTTACCTGACTGGAAACAGTTTTTGACTCCAGGTTAAAATGAAGGATGACCTACTAACACCGAGCCATACTGATAATCAATAACCAATACCGTGGTTAGATCAACACTCTGTATGCTGCCATTGGTCAGCACTCCAAACACACACCTGAGGGCATCATATGAGACAGGCCTTGTTTATGCGTGACTGTTATCAATCGGGTCAAACTCAGGAAAGTTATTGATCAATGCGCTGATCGATCACTGCATCTGTTCTATTGCCGACGTCACTTCACTTTAACTCTGCAGTCACAGTTTACCTGAGTGAGATCACGAACACACCTGTGAGGAGACATTACCCATCAGTCTGCGGCTGACATGGCAGCTAACGGCTAACAGCTAACGGCTAACAGCGGTTCATGTTACCGGGCAGTTAGCTGCCATTAGCCTGTGTTAGCTGTGAGAGTCTAATGGCCGCGGGATACCGTCACCTGTCGCGGCTGATCTGCGGTCACACTCTGACATTAACAGACTCCCAATGAACGGATATGATCGTTTTATGAACTTTAAAGCCGAGTTCCTACTCACTGAAGCTTCGCTGGGTGTTAGCAACTGCGTTCGCTGCTAACCGAGTCATGCTAACACAGAACTCCGTTTGAAATCCAACCGTTTCTCTCTGCACTCTCACCTGCACACATCTGAAACTCCGTGATATACCTGAGAACATCGGGCCCTGTTCTGTGACAAATTCTGCGCGCAGTCAGTGACCCACCCACAGCATGTTCCGGCGAAAGACTGACTTTAAAGAGTGTCTGTTCGCTCTCCGCGAGTCATTTCCTCTCAGCCGGACTCAGGCCTCTTCAGATGGACCTGCTCGGGTTCCGGGTGGTTTTATTTTAAAATTAGACCGTGTTCGTGTTTTGGATCTGAGCCGAAACGATGTCCGGAACAAAACGAACCATGAAATATCAAATAAACGGACCAATTTCCCCTTTAATTAGGTCGGAAATACCTGGACTCTTAATGTAACAGATTTTTAAAGGTGCCTGGCATGACATATCTCAGCTGTACCGGGTGTAAACTAACGGCTCTCCGTGACCCGAACGGGCAGTGACAGAAGGTACTAACGACCACCAATAACCGCAGAAAACACTCTCTGTGCCGTCAGCAAGCCCTCTGCGGGGCCTGCGGCCGAGGAACAGCGCTCTCACCACGGATTGCACCCGCCGCAAAGGCCGGGGCGCAGAGACAGGCACAAACTTCATAAATGTTCCGCTCCCCACGCGTGACAACAAGCCAAAGGTGTGTATTTATACCTGGACAGGTTCCTGCAGCACCGTCATCCCGCTCCGAGACTCCTTCTGTCCGGTCCGGGGGTCTCTTTTCTCTCCGCTCTTTCTTCACTTGAGTCTCAGGAGGAGCTGCAGCCGAACATTTGAACATACCGACCGTTAGCAACCGAGTACCACCGAAGAAACCCGAGGAGGGAAAATGCCGCGACGGACATGAGCGACTGTCAAACGGAGAAACCCGAAGTATCTGCTGCGCCCTCTGGTGGTAAAACTCATTACAGCGGATAAAAGTGTTCTGTCGCCTCCTGGTGCTCACACTGGTTAGTAGCAACAGCTGACATGAAGCCGTGAGACATTTACAATGGCGGCTTTAAATTACTGGCGGTTGTGGTCTTGGGAAGATTGACTATCCTCGGGGAAGATCCTGAACTCCGAGTTTCTCCTAATACATCCATCAATGTGTTTGTGTGTGAATGGTATGGTAACTGCACTGTATCGGATCGCAATACCCTACAACGGATAGTGAGAGCAGCTGAAAAGATAATTGGAGCCTCTCTTCCCTCCATCACGGACACTTATAGCACCGGCTCCATTCGCAAAGCCACCAGCATTGTGGAGGACCCCACACACCCGTCACACACACTCTTCACCCTGCTGCCTTCTGGAAAGAGGTACTGGAGCATCCAGGCCCTCACTGCCAGACTGTGGAACAGTTTCTTCCCCCAAGCTTGGGAACACATACACACACACACACACACACACACACACACACACACACACACACACACACACACACACACACACACACACACTACTAAAAGTACAAGTTGGACCAGATTAAAACACACCCTCACCCATCTTTTATCCTCTAATGTATGCTACACTTTGCATGGACATCTTCACGTTTTTGCACTTCTTCCTGGCTGAAGAACTATAAAAGTTATTTCTTCTATAGTTATCATTAAAATATGTACCATTAGCGGACATTGATATGTTCTGGAGAGTTTGAAACAAAGGAGCAATAAAAACACAATGAAAGTCCCTCAGTAATTTTTTTTTGTATCAAAAGAGAGAATGGTGGTTCTGCAGAAAAATCTGTGGTAAGTATTACTACTACTGTCTCATAAACCCCTTCTTTTTAAAAAAAATATCTTTAGTTTTCTAATTAGCTTCTAATTGGTTTCCTCTGCTCTGTTGGTTAAGCCTAATTAGGTTGGTTAGGTTTCATGCAGGCCCTCTCTCTCCTCTCTGCCAACTTTTAGCCTTATCACAGGCTCTCTCTCTCTCTCTCTCTCGTCTGCCAATAATAATAATAATAACTTTATTTGCATAGCACCAAACACAGGTATAAACAGCTTCACAGTGAATAAAAGTTACACATTAAATACACACATATAAAAAAACATCTAATCTTATATTCATTCCACGATACACACTTCTATACATGTCTTAGATGCAGACTATGGACTAAATAATGGGAGAAACATTTAGGAAACTTTGACCCTTGACCCCTTGACCCTCATCACACATTCTCTCTCCTGACCTCTGTCAACTCTCAGCCTCATCACAGGCTCTCTGCTCTTTAGTTCCCTCCAACTACTCTCAATCATTACAGAAGGTTCGCTCTCTTCTCTCGTCTGATCTCTGTCAGTTCTCAGCCTTATCGCAGGCTCTCTGTTCTCTCTTTCCTCTTTGCTCCCTGACCCTTCTCTCAGTTTCATTTCCTTACTATGTCATACTTATATTCTTTGGCCCTCGATATTCTTCCTCTAAGATTTATGTGCTTTTATACTCTATAGAATTGAACTTCCCTGCCATTGTAAGATTGTTCTTTTTTCAGGGGATGGGGGTTCCCTGTCCTAATTCCTATGACTGCTGGAATTCTGTTCTGCTATGAGTAATTTGAGTCTAATTGCCATATATCTTAATTTAATTTTATTGCTCCATAAATACTATTAGGTTCTTGCAGATGATGTCTCTTTATTGAAAAAAGACAACCCCCCCATGAGCAAGCACTTGGTGAGAGTGTTGAGGAAAAACTCCATTTTAACAGGAAGAAACCTCCAGCACAACTACATTCAGGGAGGGGCAACTTTCTGCCGTGACCAGTTGGGTGTGAGGGGAGGGAGATAGGACAAAAGACACACTGTGAAATTCACAAATTAGTTTTTTTGGTTTTTTTAAATTTTTTTATTATTTTTACTTTTTTGGAGAGGTTATAGTTTTGGTATCAATGTGACTAGCCAGCATTTTGTTGTGAAATGAAAACTATTTGATCGTGATCTTACATGATCACTTTAACAGGAGGGATGAAATAATGGCTGGTTTAGAGTCATAAATCTTTTTAGTTTTCAAATATTGTGATGCTACATAAATGTGATTATCAACATGTAAAGAAAAATGATCTATATGTGAAGCAGTGACTTAGAACATACATTATTTATACTTCTGCTGCACCAGTACTTCTTCAGTCAAAATGAGAGGATCTAAAAAGTTGCTTTTTAAAAAGAAATATTTATTTATTTATTTCTTGAAGGGGGGGTTGTGGGGTTTTTTTTAATGGAATTTTTATGACAATATCTGAGGGCTAAATAAAGAACTTTAAAACTTTTTATAGATGTTATTCCATCAGAAAAATCCTTTATAACATGTTACATTAAACAGGAAGACAACTCATTACTTTTATTATTCTGAGATGGTAGCACAGTTCTTTTGAATTTGTTTACAATTCATATTTTCACCACCATTACCTGACCACTATTTAAAATTAACTTTACCAGTGATCAAATATCCTGCCAGAATTATGCCAGAAGCTTGTTCATGCATAACGAAAGCATCTGCTCAAGGTGCAGCTTGCTAAGGGACATTTTTAAAGTCACTAAAGGAAGTATTGGGCCACACCTCTTAGTCTTTGAATTCAGGTGTTTATCGTTCCATTACCACAGGTATGTAAAATCAAGGACTTAATCGTGTCAGGTTGGATGGTAAATGAGGACCCCAAATGCAGACTCAAAGGCAGGATCACATGGAAACAACTCTACTGAAGATGAAAACAAGTCCATAAGAATTGCAGGTACAGGGAACAGTGATAAAAGCAGGAGAACGGCTAAGAGAAACAAGATGAGATTGCAACAAAGAGCAAAGGGAGCCTCAGACAATTTATAAACAAGATAATGAGGTGAGGGGCAAACAGGCGGCAGACACACCAGGAACAAATCAGGAATAACGAGACACAGGAAGTTAAACTCATCACAAGACACAGAGAACAACACGTAGCCAAATAAAACAGGAAGAGAGACTCAACAACTAAACTAAAGAACAAGAAAGACAAGACTAAGAAAAAGAAGGAACAGGAAGGGAAATTAAAAAACCTAAAATCATCTATAACTCAGAACATGAAGTACAAATAATAAAACAACAGTGAACCAATACCAGGGATTAAAGATGAAATTTTATTTTACAAGAAAAAATATATATATATTTTGAGAAAAAAGTCTAAATAGCATAATTACTGAAACTCATATTACTGTAAAATAGAAGTATTTCGGAACCTCAGCTACGGAGTGGCAGACCAGAGTTAGCACTCACAAAGTGGGGTCATGAAGGTTATTGCTGAGGCATGTAGTGTGCAAAAGTTACCAACAGGGGTCCAAAATTCCTCAACTATTAACATCAGCACAAAAACTGGAGGCCTGGAGCTTAATGACATGGGTTCCATAGCCAAGCAGTTCCTACAAGTTTAATATGTAGGTGGCTTGTACAGAGAATTTTGTACTTTAGATCCACTTTGATCCTTATACTCTGTTAATATAGGACACTTATTAATACTCTGTGGTGTTCTGGTTGAGGGGGAAGAGAAGGTTAGCCACTGAGCCCTAGCATGCGTGTGAGGGAACAATTAGTCCCTTTGGACAATGATGATTCAGAGATGAATGAACTTGATTTTTAGAATACCTACTGTTCAGCCATGTTTGTTAAACAATCCACGACATGGGTGACAGCAAGTTTTCACTGTCAGATTGCATCATGAGCAAAACATGTGCAAATATTTTGAATGTGTGTCTACTGCGTTTTTAAAAAATTCAGGTTAACTTAATAAAATAGTGTTCATTACCTAAACTGGAAACAGTCAAAAGACAAAAAGACTATAGAATAAAATACACGTTACAAATTCACATTTCAGTTCCACCCACAGTTAACAGTTAACAGTTTTATATATATGCTCTTGCTCTAGAAAGAATTGTCTTTTTGGGATCTGTTTACATTTTTGGCAGAGAAATAACTAATGTTCATCCTCCTTCTACTTTACCTCCTCATCCTACTCCTCCTCCATGTTACAAAACAAACAGTGTTTGCACACTCACTCTTTAGGCTTCAACAGTGTTTTCTTGAGACAGGTATCGTTACTGTTGCCTGTATCTACTTATGCTTCTCTTTTCTTTAATTATTCAGTCAGTGGCTTGTGTGGTTAATTCTCCATCTGCATTTAAATTTCATAACACTGCAATTTGTTGTTTTAATCTTCCAATATTATTCTGTGCCTCTCTGTTCAATATCCACCCAATCTCTCCATCTTAGTACCCTGGTACACACACACACAAAAGCACGCACACACAAATACAAAACAGTGCAGCAGTGTACGAGTAGGAGTGAGGTGGTTGAATAGAAATGACTTCAGTAGGGCCTGCTGTTACCCAGGGTCCTCTGGGTCGCACCAGCATGCCCTGCAGCAGCAGAGTTAATGGGATAGCAGCAGGACTGCTGATCAAGCACACCGGCGGCACACACTGCGCTACACACTCTTTCACACACAGCAGCAGCAGCAGGAGTGCCAGCACATTCAGCTACACACACAGACACACACACACACACACAGAATGCATACAGTCATTATCATTAAAGGGAGACAACCACAAAAGAAAGGCATGGAGACTCTTACTAAAAAATCTACACCCCCCCCCCTCAGGATTTAAAGGACAGGTCTGTCCCATACACATTTGCGACACAGCTAAGCCATAGCAGTCAAAGTGTGACGCTAACATCAGGACTCAGAGTATAGAATCTCTAACATACTTGACAGATATCATCAGTTCTTAAATCAAACATGAATGCCAATCTTTCAAGTAGAGAATTAAAAATAGTGGATTGCTTAGAAGAACCTTGGATGATTTATTTGTTTTTTGGGTTTTTTTTATCTCTGCATGTGTAAGCAACATATATATATATATATTTAAATTTATCTCAAATTCTACAAACCAACTAAAAACTTTTGGCTGTAAACTTTAAAGGTTATGAGTGAAAAATTCTGGATAAAATAGATTTGTAGTTTTGGGAAAAAATAGACCAATTTCAGTCTAAAAGTCATACTTTGGCTGGCACACGAAATATTGTAATGTAGGAATTTGGTTGACAAAATTAGAACAACACACCACTGGCACGATAAACAGATTAACAACAACACAAGAATATGTTTTGTGTGTTTATGTCTTTATTTTCAATAATATTCTCATTACTCATACTTTTTGATGATACTAACATTTACAGACCTTACTCTCTGCTTCGATTTCTAGGAAAATGCAGTATTTTTATTCATGGTTGTTGGATGTTAGACAAGGTCTAGTTGTATAGTCCTCTTTCCACTGTGATATACTTAAGGAAATGTGTCATGATTTTGCAAAGGCATGTGTTGCTCTTTTATGTTTCTAGGACTCTTTGTTTTTTTTACTTCTGCTTTTATATACTGTAACAGTACTCTAACACAGGTGACTTGTGCATTTGATTATGTATGCATAGTAGAATATATAGCTAAAGCTTTTGTGAAATAGAAGGTTCAGTGCTTTCTATCTCTCCAGAGCTGAAGAAAGTCTGCGATAATATACTCAGAAAAATTCTTTTTGACACTTTTTTTCTGTCCGACACTTTCACACTCTCTTTATCTCACCCCTTCTCTATTTCATTTTGCCTGGAGACAGATTTCTTTCTATATGTGGATATTTGAAGAAATACAGTATGTAAATATTCTCTTTTTCAAAGAATAGATGGGTTTGGGAAGCGCTGGGGGATTACTCAATGGCTGAAGTTTTGATAACGAATAGTATTAATATTGAATAATCAATATTAATACAATTTTTTATTCCCCCTTTTCTATGTAATAAGGACAGTCTAGCTGATACAAGAAGGTTTTATTAGGCAGTGAGATGCTCTTGAAGTCTGTTTTGAAATTCCAGTTGTCTCCCTTGCTCTTAGCCTGGCAACTCCCAAACAGCTCAAATCAGTGTGATTTCATGAATCATACCTTTATTTATTTATTTATTTATTACAGAGATGACTTACACATGCTATTGGTTTTTATGCATTATAAAGTATAGCATATGATCCATTTTTGCTATGTCTATTTACTGTTCTCTCGACTTTCATGCCTGTGCAGTTATCCAATCTCCCCTGTGTTTGCACATTCCTGCTTTGATATTTAAAATTTAACTGGCAACTTTTGTTGAAAGATGTGATTTCTTTTGCTCTTTTGTCATCATATACATTTTTGAATATATTCTAGTGTCTTCTTGCCTCAGTGGTCCAACTAAAATCACATTTTATTGTCAAGTGTTTTTATTTTAACATTGATAAGTATTGCCCTCACTTGTCGAGGGCACTAAAGCATGTCCAGTTTCAGGTTTCAAGACATGCTATAGTGCTGTTCAGAAACCTGAAATCTTGTTAATTTCCTTCAAGTCAGTTTTGTTTGGGCAAACTAGAAGAGTAAAGTGGTTTTCTCCCTATGATTGTTTGGTTCCTTCTGTGCGTTACAGCTCCCCAGTTTTATTATTAAGATGCTAACAGATAAGTGCATTTATTTTGGATTTAGAAATTGCTAATTCCTCCCTATAGACAGCTAAAGATGAAATAACAACTCTCTCTCGCTCTCTCTATTTCTGTTTGTGTGTGTGCAATTTTTAAAAATCTGGTAAGTAAAAGCATACTGCCTTCCAAAGCCAGTGCAGATTAACTTGAAACCAGCACACAGTGGAAATAGATTCTCAAAGAACTTGGAACTTGGTCTTAGACAGTAATGTTAGATTTATCCCACCCTGTGCAGTGCTATTTACTAATCCCACAGCCTGTGACATTAGGTGTTTAGTGTTCACTGTGTGAAATGTTTCACCTCAAAACTTGTCTCACACAAACTTCTCTGGCAGGATCTCTGCATTTTTTTTCTCTCTTTTAATTCATAGCTCTCTAAAGTCCAATATAGTATAATGTTTAAGTCTGAACAATAAAAAGGCTCATGGCTACTGGCAAATCTGCAATATTACAGCAGTTTACATAATTGGCCTGGTGGAGAATTGCTCTTTTTTAGTGCAACATCACACTCTGATGCTGATTTAACTTGTCCTGACATTTGGAACCAAACTGTGCTGGGTGAAAGACAGATCAATTTGACATAAAACAACAAATGTCCAAACCAAAGTGATAGAAATACAACACTTGGCAGCTTCTATTGATATAAAATTGCTTTTTCTAATGTTCTGAATTGCTGCTGTGCAGCTGCAGTGTCTGCATATCCACTGAACAGCAGAGCTCCACTTGTATCTCACCTACTCTGTTTCCATTAGCCAAAAACAAACAGTATAAAAGCTTCTGTCATGCATGCTGAAGAGGCAAAGAAGTGCATTCTTTGTGTTCTTCTCCTCTCACCTGCTGTCACTGTTTCCTAAATCACTTCACACATCTATGTCTTTCTCATAGTGTCCAGCATTGCTTTAATACTTGGCTTACTTGTTGTTCCTAGAGTATTTAAAAGTAGAATGGGAGGGAGAGCCTTCAGTTTTCAGGCCCCTCTTCTGTGGAACCAGCTTCCAGTTTGGATTCGGGAGACAGACACTATCTCTACTTTTAAGATTAGGCTTAAAACTTTCCTTTTTGGTAAAGCATATAGTTAGGGCTGGATCAGGTGACCCTGAATCCTCCCTTAGTTATGCTGCAATAGACGTAGGCTGCCGGGGGATTCCCATGATGCATTGAGTTTTTCCTTTCCAGTCACCTTTCTCACTCACTATGTGTTAATAGACCTCTCTGCATTGAATCATACCTGTTATTAATCTCTGTCTCTCTTCCACAGCATGTCTTTATCCTGTTTTCCTTCTCTCACCCCAACCGG
>VUQG01031910.1:0-12065 GCA_015106755.1 Etia nguti | reverse complement strand
GATTACCGTAGCTGGTCCAGTGGTTTGTTTGTGTTGTTTGTGCTATTTTTTAGTGCTAGAGTACTCTCTCATTTAATGTACAATCGCCAAACTCTGCTGGACCTTCGACTCTTTGCCAGTGATCTTACCAGTGCAACTCATACTGGACATAAGACGTTGCCTTCACTCCTATCTGGGATCCCAGCTAACCTTTGTCGGACCCTGGCCCCAGACTCGCAGCGAAAATGCTTCAGATGCCGGGGCAAACGCAGTGGTCTGCTCGTGAAACTTAAGGCTTATGTGGTGCGCTCTTCCCGGGCTCCTTGGAATGAACATGGGTCTGTGCCTTGTCACGTCTTTTCTCTGCACTCTCTGGATCCCTTTGACGCCTGGCTGGTGCCCATTGTTGGCTCGGATCAGATGTTTCAGCCCCGTAGGATCTTCACTCCTCATCTTCGTTGGCACAGGGTGAACCTACAGAACCTGCGGCTGCTGTGTCAGGTCTCACAGTCAGCCAGGGACGTGCTGATCTCCACCAGGTTTGGATTGGTGAACACGAGATCGCTGAGTAATAAAACTTTTATTTTAAAGGACTTAGTTATACAGAGGAAATCCAGTCCTTGGGTAATAAATGAGACATGGTTAAGGGCTGGTGAGTCCAGCATTTTCACAGATCTTTTACCTGTTGATTGCTGCTTTTTAAACTCTCCTCGAATATCGGGCAGAGGTGGAGGACTAGCGGTTGTTTTCAAGAAGCAGTATAAATGTAAACCACTGTTCTTATTAACATCACCTAGTAGCTTTGAACTGAGCGTGTCTGAGCTGGGTCGCTCTCACACTCTGTGCTGTGGTTTATAGACTCCCCAGATACAATAAGGACTTCTTAAATGAATTTTCCAATCTGTTGGCTGAAATTATGACAAAATACGACCATGACCTTATTGTTGGGGACTTCAATATTCATGTGTGCTGTCCTGAAAAACTATTGGCAAAGGACTTTTTATTCTTATTTACTCTTTTGATTTTGTGCAATCTGTGTCTCTGCCTACACAAAAATGTGGGCACACATTGGATCTTGTTTCTCTTCCCTGTACCAAAGTCAATCCTCCTGCTGTTGTTCGGTGCTGTCGGGTTTTTAACCCTTCCTCTGCTGGTCAGTTCGCTGTTGTTTTTATTCAGAACTGCAGCCTTCCATATATAATGATTCAGAAGAGCTTAGCTCATGGTTTTACTCAATCTGCCAAACCATTTTGGATTCTGTGACCACCTTTAAGCTTAGCCAAGTAAAAGCCAAATCTGAACCCTGGCTGAATGAAGCCACCCGTGCTGCCAGAAGAAAGTGTAGGAGAGCTGAACGTAAATGGAAGAAGCATAAACTTCAGGTGTCACATCAAATATTACAATATACTGGAATTCATATCAAAAAACTGTTAAAGATGCTAAGAGAAAACACTTTGCTGCTATTATTCAGGCAAATTGCTGTAAGCCTCACGCTTTATTTACAACAGTTTACATGGTCCTTCATGCTCCATAGACTGTTGGTGCCGAGTCCTCTCAGGAAATTTGTAAAAAATTTCTACACTTCTTTATTGATAAAGCATCATCTGTAAAAGCGCAGACTTCCCATTCTGTTCTCGACCCTTCTATCCCTGTCCTTCGCTCTGCTGTCTTTGACAGGTTTGAACCAGTTTCTTTGCTCTGCCTGCAGGAGTTGGTTTCTCACCTGAAGTCCTCAGGTTCCCTTTATGATGCTCTCCCTCCTCGATTTTTCAAAGAGGTTTTCCTCACTATAGCACCATTTGTACAATCCATTGTAAAACAGTAGTTTGTCCTTTGGTATTGTACATGTGAATCTTAAACATGCAGTAATTCAGCCTCTACTCAATAAACCTGCTTTTGATGCTGATATTATTGCAAATTACAGGCCTATGTCCAAACTGCCTTTTATCTCAAAAATTCTTGAAAAGGTAGCTGACAAGGAATTAATGTCCTTTCTAGAAGAACATAGTATTTTAGAGGTTTTTCAGTCTGGTTTTAAAACTTTACATAGTACCTAATCCTCCCTTTAAGAGTTTTTAATGATGTGTTTTTAGCAACTGACTCAGGTGACTGTGTTATTATCATGCTTTTAGATTTAACGGCTTGTTGTTTATTTCTTGTTTAGAGCAGTTTGTGGGTGTTAGGAGTACTGCACTACAGTGGTTCAGATCTTATTTGGTAGAGCAAACTTTCTCTGTGAAACTTGGAATTTATATCCTCTGTGTCATGGTCCTGGGTCATTTGACCCAGCGTTTTGAGTTTTTTTTGTGTTTTTGTCATTTTGTATTATGTTTAAGTCCACTTTGTTAGTCTTAAGTTTATTCTATAGTACCTAGGTTGTTTTGTTTAGCTTTTGTTTATTAGATCCCCCCTTGTGTCTTTGCCCTCTGTGTCACCCTCTGGGTGCCTGTGTATTTCATATTTCCTAGTCCAGTATGATTATACCCTTGAGTTTATTCTGTATTTCTAGTCTTGTTCTTGCCTGTTTCCTCCCCTGTTAGGTCAGCCTTGTCTTCATGTGCATCTGTCTGTTCCTCTAGTCAGTCTGCGTCCCTGTGTACTTCCTGTTTTACTTTGATACTCTCTCGTAGGTGTGCGTCATGTTCTGTTTTGCTCTCCCCATCTCGTCAGTATAATTAGTGCCAGTTGTATTCCCCAGGTGTTTCCTTTTTGCTGTGTTTCCCTCTTGTATTTAGTGTCTGCATCTTCCTCTGCTTGTCGTCACGTTCTCCCTCACTCCACACTGTGAGTTCTGTTTGCCAAGCCTGCTTTCCTGCCTAGTTGATTCCCAGTTTAGTTAATGTTAGTTTTCCTTGTTCAGCAATAAAGCTGTTTTTTGAGTTTACATTTCGTGTCCTGGAGTCTGCACTTGGGTCCTCCCTTCCTGCCTGCCACACTCTGCTGCTTCTCTTCAGTGTTGGGCCCCACAGGGTTCCGTTTTAGGCCCCCTTCTTTTCTCCCTATATCTGCTACCCCTTGGCTCTATTTTCAGGAAACATGGGATTTCTTTCCATTGTTATGCCAATGACTCCCAGATTCATTTCCCTCTTAAAAAGATAAATGGTTTCTCAGTAGACCCCCTGCTCCCTGGATGGCTTTGAACTCTTTACATTTTAATGAGCAAAAAACAGAAGTGATAGTTTTTGGTGCCATTTCTGAGACCACTACTATGGGTCTAGGTTCCTTGGCACAGTATGTTAAACCAATCATTACTAATCTGGGAGTTAAAATTGAGGCAGATCTTAAACTTGAAAACCAGGTCAGAGCTGTTGTAAGATCTAGCTTTGTTACATGCTTTTGTTACATCTAGGCTGGATTACTGTAATGCACTTTATTGTGGGGTTAGTGATGCATCCATTAGGCGTCTTTTAACTGGAACAAAAAAGTCTAACCACATTACCCCCATTTTAATTTCACTCCACTGGGTTTCTGCACATTTTAGGATTCTTTTTAAAGTTCTTTTATTTGTTTTTAAATCTCTTAATGGGCTGGGTATGGTATGGTACTGCTAAAATTAGAAACATCCTGTCTCAGAGTGATGCTGAAAAACAAATTCATGGTACTTCCAGGCAGAATCAAGTCTAATTCATCATTCTCAGGTTGTTCCGAAAGCTCAATGAAAAGCTAGTTGATCATAAAATGCTGCTGCCAGAGCACTGACAGGGACTAGAAAGAGAGAGCATATTTTTTTAGATATTGACTTCTCTTCATTGATTGAATGTTAATTCCACAATCAAATTTAAAATTCTTCTCCTCACATACAAAGCCTGTATTAATCAGACCCTGTTTTTTCTTATAGACCTCATAGTACCATATCTTGGTCTGCAGGCTTACTTGTGGTTCCTAGGAGGCATAGCGTTCAGCTTTCAAGCCCGTCTTCTGTAGAAACAGCCCCAAGTTTTGGTTTCAGGAGATGGACATCCCTCTCTATTTTTAGGCTTATTACATTCCTTTTTCATAAAGTTTATATTTAGCACCTGATCAGGTGTCCCTGAATCCTCCCTTAGTTGTGCTGCAATAGGCCTAGGCTGCTTGAGCTTCCCATTATGCACTAAGTGTTTCTTTTTCATTCACTATGTGTTTATACACCACTCTGCATTTCATTATTACTTATTATTAATCTCTGGCTCTCTTGCACAGTCCTGTCTCCTTCCCCTCACTTCCAACTCATCATGGCAGATAGGGCTCATGGGGGGTCATTTGTTGTCGTTTTCTCTCTGTTATTATAGGGTGTTTAACTTACAATATAAATCACTTTGACGCAACTGCTGTCATAATTTGATGTTATACAAATTATATAATTTAGATTAAATTTAACTAAATACAACTGAATTTACTTTTTTCATTATACTGTCTATATTTTCTTCAAAACCACCCTACAATGACAATTGTTCTTTTGAAATTAAACCATCAGATTTTATAACAAGCCTTTTACAAACATATTAGAAAATTATAAACATAATTAGGTCATAACAACTTGCTCTTTCTATATTATTACCTTGATAAAATGTTATTACACCACCATGACCACATTTTAACCGCACTATAATAGAATGTGCTGCTAACGATTAAGCTCATTTGAAATCCAAAAGATAAAAAAGTTGGCTATTAGGGGTTTATGTTTTTTGTTTTGTTTTTTGTTTTTTACATAGTCATCTTATTTTAACCCTAAAAATGTAACAAATTTAACTTATAGGTTGTTTCCTAGTAACTTTGTGTATACTGTTAACATTGTTTGGGTTCCTCATTCATAGAGAAACACTAATGTCTTTCCTATTCAGCTACAAAAACTGAATAAACAATAAATTTAGAATGTCACTTTCACAGAGAAAATCTTTAGAGAAAACTTCCTTCCTGATGCATGTTAAGCAGGCCAGTATGCCTGCCAATGTTATTCATTCTTCTGTAGTAGACTTCTTTACAGGCCATGTTGGGAGATTGTTATGATCTGGGCTCATTTGACCCAGCCTTTTGGAATTAATGGTGGTTTGTGATTTCTTTGTGTGTATTATTTTGATTTTCTATTTTTGAGTATCTTTTGGCTGCTATGTTTAGTTATATTTCCGTTTCCATGTTGTCTTGTCAAGATGTCTTATCTCCCCTTCCTGTGTATCATTCCATGTGTCCCCTGTCTGTCAAGTTTATTCCATGTTTCCCCAGCCCATCCTGTCTCTCTCTCGTGCTCTCACATCCTCTCTCTCGTGTTCCCTCGCTCTCTCTCTAATCTACCTTTCCTCGGGTGTCAAGCTCATGTGTCAGTCTACGTCTCAATGTTTCCTGTTTTCTTTTGATTGTCTACTGTTTCATGTTTGGTGTGTTTAGTTTTGCTTCCCCTGTGGCATCATGTTCATTTGTGTCAGCTGTGTTTCCAATTTGTTTCCACTTACCTCATTGCCCTTCTGTGTATTTAAGTCCTCAGTCTTCCTTTGTTCATTGTCAGGTCATCTCTCTGTGTTCATGTTCAGTAGTTTTGCCACATTCCTAGTGTTCAGGTCTTCCTTAGTTGTTCCCCAGTTTAGGTTTTAGTTGGTTTATCTCAGTGTTATTTTTCCTTCGTTTCTCATGTTTTTTCAGCTTTAAATAAATGGCTTTTTTTTTGTTAAACCGGATTACTGCCTCGAGCGTATGCATTTGGGTCTTCTTAAATAAACACAGGGTCTGCCACCACAGACCCGTGACAGAGATAGCTTTCCACTCCCTAAATGTGGATCAGTGAGCCTAATATTTTGCTGATTGCTTTTATTTGGAGAAAAAGGCCTGAAAAGAGACCAGGGAGATATTTTTGCTCACAGCAGTTTACCACCTACCTGAATCATTCCCATCTGTGAGCCCCACATTATTGGACAAACCTATGTGTGACTGCTCCACTTGGGTATTTATATACACCAGAGAAAACTGATGGATGAGTTTCACATGTGCTTCCCAGGAGTCTGCGGGATGTTTCCATTTTTAGACTGGCGAAAAATGCTCTGTACAGCTCCTGGGAATAGAGTATCTCAGGTGCCAATGCTTCTTTTTCTATTTGATTACTTTACCTCACACTGCTGTTTTTAGTTCACCTGCCTCTTCTTCACATTTTATGTTAAACAATAATAAAAAAATAAATGGACTAAAATTATACAAAATATATATGAGTGTATTTTTAAAAGTAGACACATTATGGAGGAGGACTTAGCTGCTGTAGATAGATATATATATGAGCACATTCCTAGGCAGGCAGATGCACACAGCAAAGATAATTCCTTCTTACATTGCCTGGAAACCCAAGAGACACCAAATCTATAACATGCTTTTCAACAACTTATTGGATTTTATAACAATGCCATTGCAGCAATGCATTATTGTTTAAACAGAGAGCTAACCACCTCTGATACTATAATCAAAAACTGTAAAACTGTTCCACTGTGAACAGTTTGTTCTCTGGAACCATCATAATATTCTCCATACCTGAACAAAAAACACAGAGAGAAATAAAAAAAACTTTAAAAAGAAATGAACACAGGCTGTGTCTCATATTATTATGAGTCTATTGGAGAGCTAACACAGACAGATAAACATTGAAACTCACATTCATACTCATAAACAACAGCAGCATGTCTTTGGACCAACACGTTCTCATCCCAAAACGTAACATACCGACGCTATGTGACAAATCGTCGGTTTGTTACGCTTTCTGCCCCCCAACCTGTCTGTATGTTACGAGTTCGGAAACATGAGAACTGTTTGAAATGAATCTACACATGTACATTTATTTTACTTTCTCATCATGAATCACTTTGGAAAACACTATCTAATACGATTAAGGTTGTGGTTAAGGTTAGGGATAAGGTTCACGTTCCTATGGGATGGCTCGTGACCAATCGTCGGTATTTTAACTCGTTGGGAATGAGAATGGTTTACTTTGGAGTGTGGGAAAAAGCCAAAGCACCCAGAGAGAAGCCATACAGGCACAGAGAGCAGCAAAACTTTACTGGGCCAGTTGTTGCCTAGTCAACAACTGGCCAACAGTTAACCACATATATACCGCTATCATGTAACTTGTTTTTTTCTTTTCTCTACCTGTCTGATGAAATAAATGGTATTACAGGAAGATCATTAAAAAAAAAAAAAAGATCTTCCTGTAATCTAATTGGAAATGTAATTAACTGAGTATTAATTTCATTTATTTAATCCCCAACATTTCCATGCTCAGAGGTAGTATAGTCTGCAAGTTCATTAGGTTTCAGAGTTGGGCTTGCAGCATTATACATTTAACTGTACTGTAACTCCTTGAGCTGTGACACAAACAGAGATCACACTTTAACATCTAAAGCCTGCAAAGTGGAGGACAGTACTAATGCATACGTCCAGTCAACATAGTGTGGGAGCAATTCTGAAAACTTTTATTTAATTTAGAGGGGCACCAGTACCCATTGCTGCTAAAAATCTAATTCCATGAATCCAAGAATAGACACACTACTTGCCCAATAGCCTGTGGGTACTACTGCTAGCTGCTTGCAGATTTTGTCAAGACCTACTCTTTGGTTCAATTTTTTTGTGTCTTTGTGTGAAATCTGAACAATCAAAAACTTTTTTTTTCTAACTGCAGCCTTAAGCTGGAACAACAGGACACATTTTAATACATGCAAAGATGATAGACAAAGGTAAGGATTTGGTTGATGGTAGGAAACATTTGATAAATGATAAGATATTAACCTTAGAAAGTGAACCAAATAGAAAAGATTTTTCTTATTTTTATTAGCAGTAACCCTTATAAGATGATCAACAAAATAAGACACATCTTCTTGTAGCATCGATTTTTTGCCCATAATTTTCTTAACAGTTCTTAATTCAGAAAATGGAAGGAGCACCTGAATGGACATGCATGTTGCAAAATATAGGCTACTTTTCTCTCCAGATTTCTTGGAATGACAAATTATCCTTATCATTCAAAATGAAAAACAAATAGCTATATGAACATAAATTTCAAACATATAGAATCCCATTGTTTCTAAGTACTAATGGTTTGGACAGCAAATCCTGTTTGTTCTGTATTCACCCTGCAGCTAATACTGAACTAAAGCTAAGAAAACGGGAAAGTGTTGCTTAGGAACTAAGATCTAAAATGAGATCACATTCACTATTTGATAAGCATACTATGAATGTTAATCCTTGGGCCTGTTGCACACTAGAAACTCTGCTGTCAGTGATGTATGAAGAGAAATTTGCCTCAAAAGGCTTACAAATGCATACGATATGATCCACAAGCATAAAGTAAGATTTACAAATGTGTACAGTGATTTGTGTGTAACTTTTGAGGACTCACAAATGTATGGTCAAATCCACACACAAACACGAGGTAATTTGAACACAGGCAAATCTATTTTATAACTCTGTACATCCAAACCTGAATGAATATTGATTATTTACAGTTTAATTAAGGTAAGCTTCACGAATCAAAAAAACTCCACGTAACATCCCTCTGACTGACTTACGAAACCTTAAATGTGTGTGCACCAACTGCCTGATACACACAGATCACACAACATGGCCGCGTGGGGTTTTGAGACAAATTTCACACTGCCACCTTCCACAGATGTAAGAAGTGTAAAACTGGGACATGTGGTCTTTTTTCTAAATAAACAGAACAGCTCATCATCCCTCTACTAGAAAATGCATTCATAACACTTTTGAGGCAAATTTCTCTCCGTAGTGATGGAGGGATTGTAGTAATATGTCAAAACGCAAAGTGTCTGATTTAAGGAATTTGTTTGGCTATTATGGCTACTACCTGGATAAAAAGGTCATTTGACAACAGCAGGTTCAGCTAAATTGAGTTCAGTTCCCTTCAACAATAAAAGTTGCCTCAAGTTGTCTGAAGACAGCTTAAGACTAAGGTTTGCACCCGCAAACTTCAATGAGTTAAAACAGCATCTGTTTAAATGATATGGTTGTCACTTCTGCTAGATTGTGAATCCTCTCTGTGTGCTTTAGCCTGGCTGTGGGGTCAGGGATCTTAGGGATATCACTTTGCTGTCCATGGGTGATTACCTGTGCAGGATGACCAGCAGCAGGAGGTTTAGAGTGACAGAGCCAGGCTCTGTACTGAGAGGAGGGCTTAGAGGGAAGCTACAGCGCCTATAGCCTACAATAATCTTGGCTTGCAGAGTTATCTCTGTTAGCTTCTCCCACCTGCTGTGCAGATTAGAGACACTGAGCTGACCACTCAGATGAAACACTTGAAAAATCTGGAGACTGCCAGAGACATGACAGGTGGGTGTGTCGAGGGCCTGTAGCAACTGATAGCTCTGATGGAGATGTCAGTATTTATTTTCAACTCAAACCAGAGAAATGACATCAGATTAACCTAATTAACATGTGGGATGACCTAGCATGAAAAGTCCATAGTAGGATTATCCTGTCAGTTTGTGTACAGAAACCATAAAGATACTGATGATGTATTACAATTGGATAAATGCTTTGCTATTTAAAAATCAAATGAAAACATATAAACTGACTCAAAAATTTGACTTGATTAAGCAATGCTAATAAAACTGAAGGAACTTCATCGATAACCTAAATATTTTCTACTGTACAAAATAGTAGGGAGAACAGTTCAAATTATATTTTACTGTCGGTTTTTCTAGTTATAATTTTATAGAATTACTCAGATGCCATCACTGGCCTTATGATTTTTTTTTTCTTATGAACAGCATTATTATTTTAAAATTAAATTCCACTTAACCCTACTATCTGGCAGTTGGATTTAACAAAATTATCAATTACGTTTTTCTAAACAATGTCATAAGAAATTCATTGCTAT
The DNA here is from genome assembly GCA_015106755.1 of Etia nguti. Taxonomy (NCBI): domain Eukaryota; kingdom Metazoa; phylum Chordata; class Actinopteri; order Cichliformes; family Cichlidae; genus Etia; species Etia nguti. Next base: position 2,245 of record VUQG01031910.1, on the reverse strand, counting down.
AGATAAACCACAGTGAATAATGTCCTAAGTCAGATTGAAGTGTGTGCTTGAATCCCTAATATTTAATATATTATTCTTTATATGACATGTAGTGGGATGCAGAATAGGAGTAACTTAACATGTCAAAATAGAAAATATGACTTCCTATACAGAGCCTTCCTCAGCACACTGAATTCAGCGTGCTTGGAAAGAGCACATGCAGTGGGTACTATTTACATAAGCAGGTACGTGGTTCACCTGTGGCAAATTTGTAATCAGGGCTCAGCTCATGATAATCACTAGCTGTGTCCCAAAACCTAGGCTAGCTATCGATCTGGTGGGTAACAGACGTCTCCGAAAACGTCGGAGCACTTTTGCAAATATGTGATGTCTTGATAAACCGAGCAGATATTTGAAGTTTACACAACTACATTCTCGCCTGAAAATATCTGAAAAGTTTATTTTGTGATGCAGGAAGAGTAATAAGAGTAATATTAAAACTAAGTAGCTGCCGCCATCGTTGGAAACTGGAATTGGCTGGGCCACGCTATGAATTCTGGGATATGGTGAGCCACGAAGGATACACCCGACCCATCCTTCAAATCTTGGGAAAAGTAGGACGCTTTTGTCGGCCGCATTTGGAGGAGTCTACGAATTTGGACAGCCTTCGTCACGTTACTGTGATGTAATCCGTCTACAAATGCGGCCTCAGGAGGATGCGGCCTAGGTTTTGGGACACAGCTTATATATGACACCTACTATGTGTGACTGGTTGGATCTCTCTATAAGCAACATGCAAAACAAGGGAAAACGTGTTCAAGTATTCTAATGTTTTGTACATTCTGGTAAATCTCAACAATAACCTCTGATAGGCAGGTTAGACTATCTTTTGTGTTCTTTGTGGTGTTAGTGGACCAGTGTCTGTGCTGAAATTTGGAAAACACTCTGTCTGGGACCAGGGTTGGTTGGTAATCTGGTGGCGGGTTGGTACATCCCAGGGGCGCTGCTGTCTCTGGGGGCACCTGTCTGTCCGTACTTCAGAGGGTGGGTGGATGTAGAAAGGTGTGTGCCTTTGTGCGGTTTCTCTGTGTGTGTGTATGCGTGCCCAGGCCTGGTTCTGGGGATCACTGAGCCTCTGTTCATCTGGGTCTTTCCCCTTCCACCTCTGGATCTCAGTGGGGTATTGATGCAGTCTGTCACTCTCATTTTCAACTGTTTCATGAAACGCTCATACATAGACATTCACATTCTCTCTCACTTTTACACACACAGAGCAAAATTGTATGTTTGTTTGTGTACCTCCCTTTATTTTGTCTTTTATGTGTTGTGTAGTTTTTTGAGGGTATTTAGTTACAGATGCAATAGTTGGAAACTCAGCATGTTTGCCTGTTTCATTTCCATTCTTCATTTTCTTTCTTTCTGCCACTTTTCTTTTTCTATTCCTCTGCTTTCTTCTGTCTTTTACTAACCTGACCTTCACCCCCTGTCTGTTTCACCATAATATCCACACAGATATAATATAAATAATAAAATAAATAAGATAAAAAGTTGAACAAGAGGAGCCAACAGAGAGTCCATAGTGCTTCTCTTGGGAAGGTATTTGTGTTTGGCACAACAAAGCATTTGGACCATGATTCTGCTTGCGACAACTGCAGAACACGACAGGTGTTTAGAAAAAATTGTATAGTGTATAGAAAACTGTATAGAAAAATGCCTTGTATATGGTTTTTAAAAAAGCCTTTTAAAAGGTTTTTTTGGAGGGCCTTGAGACTTCTGTTTTTTGGGGGTGAGATTTTTTTTGGGTGACATGTTAAAGGTAACAAAGTATTTATAAGGTTATTTAATAGAAAAAAAGAATGTTGCACTCATAAATACACATTGACTAGTCTTAAAGCAAATCTTAAAGCAAATTATGTTCTCAAGAATACTTCTACTTTCTTTAAAAGTGGAATGTGGTTTAATTTATTTTAATCTGCAAGCTTGGGAGAGACACCTCCCACATAGCAAGCAGGTCTGGCCCAGGTCTGGTATCAAGCCGGCACTGCTGGCTGACTTCTGGCATGACAAGACGTATGTCATCCAGATATGGGCCAGGCCTGGCATAGATGGCACTGTCTATGTGATGGCATGCCATATCTGGCTCGATTGTGGTATGGTGTATGTGGCCCAGGCTCATAGAAAACAGATCTTCCCTGGATCCGGCATCAAGCTGGCACTTCTGACTGACTGGTGTCATGGCAGGGTGTATGTCAACTAGATGTGGGCC
>VUQG01031906.1:0-12471 GCA_015106755.1 Etia nguti | reverse complement strand
TGTAGTGTAATGTATCTTCTGTAATGTAATGGTAAATGGACTGGTTCTTATATAGCGCTTTTCTACTCTCACTGAGCACTCAAAGCGCTTCATACAACTCGTGCATTCACCCAATCATACCCATTCACACAAGCACTTTTATCTAAGGTTTTTTAGTGCTTCTATCTAACATTCACTCGCATTCACACTCCGATGGATGCATCGGAGGGCAACATGGGGTTAGTATCTTGCCCAAGGATATTTGGCATGTAGACTGGAGGAGCCTGGGATCGAACCACCAACCTTCGGGTGAGTAGGTGACCCGCCTACCACCTGAGCTACAGCCACCCCCCATTCATGTGTGCATTCTAAACCAACCCACTTAACCCAAAAAAGAAGAAACTTGGGTATGGCTCCTACACACCGGCCGCAAATTATTTCAAAGCAATACTTACATATTGACAAACATAACCAATCCTTTATCAAAATATTCAAGGATACAATTTTTTTCTTTCCCCTCTCCTTTTCTTGAACTTCTCTTTTCTTTGTCTTTCCCTTTCCTATCCCCCAGTTATGCCTGTTCCATTTGTAATAACTTATAAATAAATAAATAAATAAATAAATAAATAAAAATGATGATAATAATAATAATAATAATAATAATAATAATAATAATAATAATAATAATAATAAATAATAAATAATAAATAATAATAAAGATTAATCAAGTGGACCAATAATGATCCACTTGGAAAAATAAATCCGTTGGGCATTTTTCTTGGCCTTCAGACAATAATTCTGATTGCTATAGTGCCAAACAGGACAGGCACAAAAAAATTAAAAGGATACAATTTTAATTAAAAAAAAATCCTCACTAATAAAAATAGATATTTGATGAAGTCAACAAATCTTCATTGCTCTTCTGCTTCTGTTAGAAGGCACACCTTTGTGATGGGCCTATCTAAAAAAACAGTCATTGTTTTAATACTAAGCTGATGTACTGTACAAGTCCTTTACTGTCAAGAAGTGCTTCCACAACCCTTCCAGTCAGCCAAGAGTTATCATGTGCAGAATCATCCACAATGATAACCATATCCCAAGGAATGAAGTTCTGTCCAATTTTCTGCCACTTCTGACGCTCTTGAAGCTGGGGCAAGTACTCCTTACCCCAGCGCTTCCAGAATAGGTCAGACGTGTACTGCACTTGTCTCCATCAACATCAACCATATGTGTCCTCCCTCTGAAACACTCCTGGTGGCATCAGTGGCTTGGACAGGTGGTTAGGAGTCAAAGCCTCCAAGTCATTAGGATCAGCAGAGGGCTTAGTTATTGGCCTGCTGTTTACAAATTCCTCTGCCTCACAAATAACTGTATGAAGGCCTTCCTCATCTAAATTCTATATTTTCAAAATGGAATTCAACACCTTTCTAACAGACCTTTTCAGATGTTCCCAAACTCCGCCCTGGTAGAAACCAGTAGGAGGATTAAAAATCCACTTTTTCCCCTTTTGCAGCAGCATCTCATGGATCTGAGCCTGATTCCAACCTTCCACTGCTTCTTTCAATTTACGTTCACCACCAACAGAATTTGTACTGTTATCTGATCGTATCTCCAATACCTGACCCTATCTTGATATAAATCGTCTTGCATTAATAAAGGAGTCTGTGCTCAAAGATGACAACACCTCCAAATGCACACTTCCCACTGCAAGACATGTAAGGATAAATCCATGCCTCTTCATTATACACCTTCCACGCTTAACCTAAAAAGCTCTGAAACGATCTACTCCAGCCTGAGAGAATGGAGGCTCATCTGGCAAGATGCTATCTTGAGGAATGTCTGCCATCAGCTGATATTCCGGTGCTGCATGAGGTCTACAACAGACATTTAGCCAAAATCCTTCTTATAGCAACGCTTGCACATAGAATTCAATACCTTTGCCACAACTCAGAAAGCTTTTGGTTATTATCCACCATGTCCTGTTTTTTTGATGTACATGTAAAAGCACAAGGTCAGTAGTCAACATGGCAGACACACGCAGCGGCTACTCTCTGTGCTGGCAAAACAGCATTCCTGTCTTTGTTATGCTCTTTTTCTTGTTCTTTTCACAACAACACTCATACAGTCCGAGCTTCTGCTCAAAATCAACAGGAGTAAATCCACAAACTTATCATACGTGTAAGAGCTAAGAGTTACACTAAGGAACTGGGGTCTGCTTCGGAGACATTTACCATCAGCGACCCCCACTACTAGATCTTGCCTGGAAGCGCCTCAGGCAGTACGAGAGAAAACAGAATAGAGGTAAGCGCAGAGGCACCCAGAGTAGGCTAGTGGTTAATCCAAGCAAACCCACTATTCCCACCATTGTACTGTCCAAGATGTGCTCCCTGGACAGCAAGCTGGATCATGTACACTTACTTTGGTGCACTTTGAACTCAGTGGGTGCTGTGTCTTTGTGTTTGTGGAAACAAGGCTTAAAAATAACATTCCCGACAGCGCTATTCAACTCGACTGGCTAACATGCTTTCGAGCAGACAGATCTCTCGCCGAAGGGGGTAAGGCTCGCAAAGGGGGACTCTGTGTTTACATCAACGATGCCTAGTGTCATGACGCTGCTGTGGCTTGCAAACACTGTTCACCACTGCTGGAGCTTATGATCATCAAGTGCAGACCGTTCTAACTACTGAGGGAATTTTCAGCCATACTGTTTGTTGCTGTCTATATCTCTTCCTGCTCCAATAATAACAATAGGAGTGAGGCACTGAATGAACTGTATCAGCATGTCAGTGAGCAGCAGATGACCCAGATGCTTTTCTCATCCTGGCAAGCGATTTCAATCATGCAGACCCAAAGACTGTGCTTCCTAAACTGCACAAACACAAACACAATTTCCTTTCACGGGGAAACAACACTGTTATGCTAATGCCAGCATACAGGCCCCTGGTCAAAGTCACAAAACCAGTTTGTAGGCAGGTACGTGAGTGGCCAGAAGGGTCCTCAGAGGCACTGCAAGAGTGTGTTTTTTTAACACAGACTGGGAGATCTTTAAACAGGCTGCCACATATAACAACACCACAGACCTGCATGAGTATAAAGAAACTGTCATGGCCTGTATGTCAAAGTACACTGATGATGTCACAGAGACCAAGACTCTCACTGTCTGAGGCAACCAGAAACCATGGCTCGCAGGTGAGGTCCACAAGCTTTTGAGGGTGAGAAATGTGGCCTTCAGAGCAGGGGATGAGGTGTGCCTAAGAAGAGCAAGGGCAAACCTGTCACGTGGCATCAGAAAGGCGAAAAGGTAGTACTCAAGGAAGATTTCACAGATCTGCAGTGACAGCAGAGATACTCAGAGGTTAGTCATGCATCAAATCAAGACATCTCTTCCCCCCAACCTGGATCCATTTCAGTTTGCATACTGGTCAAACCATTCAACCGATGATGCAATTTCAATTGCCCTTCACTCAGCCCTCACACATCTGGACACCAGAGCCTCATACATTAGAATGCTGTTCATAGACTTCAGTTCAGAATTCACCACGGTCATTCCCCAGCAACTTATTCACAAACAGGATCTGTTGGGGATCAGCACTTCGCTGTGTAACTGGCTGCTGGATTTCCTGACAGGAAGATTGCAGGCAGTACACCTCCAGCATAAAAACACTGAAAAAAACACTGGCTAGAACCAGCAGACTGAGAGACAGCTTTTTCCATCAGGTTGTCAGGATAATAAATTGTCTCCCTGCTCCGTCCCTCTCGACTCTCACACACACAACTCCAGACCTGCATACACCCCCGCGCCCAACATACAAAACTCTAAACCTCCACCATTGCTCTCACTGATTCCCCACCCCACTTGCACATGAATGCTTGCCCACAAACAGATTGGGGATTGTGTTGGACACTGTTGTGTATATAAGATTGTATTGTATTGTATATAAGATTTTTATCTTTTATGTTGATTTAGTATAACACTGAGGGCCGTGGAAGCACTGCAATTTCAAACTTCCTGTGTGTTATCTGTACATATGGTTTTTGACAATAAAGCTGACATTGACTTTGACTTGAGAAATGTGAAGATCCCTAGCTATTATAGCGGGATGCCTTGCCTCCTCTGGCATAGCTGCTCTACTAACTAAGACTGCCTCCAACTCTCAATACACCATCCTCAAGCTTAGGATTAAGCTTATAGAGATCGCTACTCTTCTTCACCTTTTCACCCTTCTCATCTGAATATCTTCTTTTCTGACAATAGCCAAGAACCACATTCTCTGCCTTGTCAAATTGTTCTACTTAGAGAAATCCTTTGGTGGCATGGTCTTTGATGGCCTGCAACTCTCTCTTAAGCTCTTCCTCAAGCATTTTTTCAGTCACACTAGAATCAAAACTCCAACACTCCTTCAGCTGTTTCCTCTTCTTGCCAATAGCAAACTCTTGAACCTAAGAAACCATGCAACCATCAGATGGTTCCAGGAGGAAAAGTAACTGATATAACTCATTACACTATCCCTCAACAGCATTAACAAAAATTGCCTTCTTAATCTCTGGATCATTTAAAGAGACCTTTCCAAAATTAAGGTTTACTCCCCAATTAATTTCTGGTTTAACAAGAAACTTTGCTCCTGTCAACCAGGAGTCAGCTTTCAAAAACGATTGCAGTTTGGCTCCCCTAGAACACAGATCAGATGAACCTCAGGATAATGATGCTTGGAAACTAGGAGCCTTAATCAGGATGTTTAATGACCACTTTCTTGAGACGTCAACAGTTAGCCACAACACATACAGGAACCTCTTTCCCATATAACATCCGGGGGGAAAACATCGGGGAAAACCCTGAAAAACCTCTGAAGGTTCCGGGGTCCAACTGCCCCAAACACACATTAACACCAACACTCTCTACAACAGGTTTAGTATTGTAAAGGATAAAGGATCACCATCAATAAAACTGAATGTAACGCCTTGGCAGCCAAAACACAGTCTGTTGCTCTGCCAATAAAGTTGCTATTTCATTTTGGTTCTCCAAAACAGTGACCAGATGATCATGACCCTTAATGCCTCGCACTGAAGTTGCAAAATAATTTGATTGTGTCTGAGGCTGTGATAACATCTAAGTAGTCAGCACTGCAGCTGGAAATACTTGATGCAACATTGTCTCTGACTGTTCCAACAAAACAGCTTTAGGCTGACAAATATTTCTCACTTTAGACCTTGCATCCAATACATGCTGAGTGTGCTGATCACTTGCACAAGCCCCCTGATAGGAGGCTTCACACCGCAGTTGTGAACATCTGAGCATTAGCATTTAAAACACCTGACCTTCTCTGTTCCTTTTCTACATATGATTTCAGTCCATCTGATTTTTTCGATAACAGCACTTGGGACTCAGGACATCTCAGAAGCTCGTAAAACATTCACCCTTGCTACTGAAGCAGCTATTTCAGTTTCCAAGTAAAGTTGTTCCTTTCGTTTTCTAAGCTGTACTTTTTGTTCTTCCAAAGCATGTTTTTCTTTCAACAACCCCTGTCGGACAAAGAGGGCAGCCTTGTCAGCCTCTGCCTTTATACGTGCTCATAAGGTAGAAGAAACCATTGAGCCACTGACTGCTGACCTACAACTTCTGTTTGCAACATTTAGCTTGGGTTAACATCATCTATAGCAGGACTTTTGCCATCATTCCCAGTCTGCCTAGAAGCACAAGAACTGTTTCCAACAGGTATTATACCAGAAGAATTAACACCAGGCAGATTTAACTGTGGCAAATCAAGTTCATCCACAGACACCTGAAATTTATTCTGTAGGTTCCCCTTTGCATCACAAAGCCATTTCTTAATCTCTTCAATAAACCCAACATTATGTCTATGCACACTTGAGAACCAAGCAATTTGTTTTTCTTGTTCTTCTTGGGGAAGCAAAGGAACCTGCGTTTCATGCCAATGAGCTATATCGTCAAGCAAAAAAGACGGATTTTCTAACTGGGACTGGACATTAGAAACATTATCCTCAGACTGCATTAATTTTTTGATAACCTTTATATCACTTTTAATTTTATTAATCTTTGCATACCGTTCTGGTTGAAGCCTTTCAAATTTATTTTCCAGTGCCTTAGCAGTAGGTTTCAGTTGTCTTTTCTTTCCATTAACATTAACATTAACATTAAACTGCACCTTATATGCCACACAGCTTCATTCTACTACATAAACTTAATGACATTCAATTCAATAAACCTTGACCACGCACAGTTAACTGGAGAAATGTATCCCCCATTAATTTTGCCTACTAAAACTAAACTAGCCAACTCACCTTAGTTTTCTGTGCATACTAGCGGTGGGTATTGGAACTACCAAACACAGCCAGTTGTGTGAAGCCATAAGTTTATTCTTAAGGCTATATGTGCAACAGCAACACCGAGCCATGATTATCAATAAAAACAAATGAACAGATAAACCTCTTATCTCAATATGAATAATAAAAAAATAAAACTTAAAAAACTTCCCAGTTGACAAGATGTTGGGGCTGCTCCATAACCAACGCCTGCGGCAGACTAAACATGGGGATACTGAAGACCCGCACCAATAAACACATAAAATGCACTTTTGAGCTGTTTTTATGTCTTTTCTTTGCTCCAAGCACTTTGCAACTTGTTTTATGTGTGTCTTTCTCTTGTTTGTATACATTTCTCCTGTTATTCCTGCAGTCTAATATTTACTATTTATATTTGATTCCAGCACAGTTGGTGTGGCGCACCCACAATTTCATTGGACATTTACAATGACAATAAAGGGCTATTCTATTCTAACATCTCTCCACCTATTGTTTGTGTTTCATTGTGTTTACTGTTTGTCCGTTCATCCTTTTGTATAAAATGTTCTAAAAAGTTAAATAAACTACAAAACCCCCCACAAAACAGATTTTCAAATCTGTTCAATTGTACTGTCAACGAATAACAACTTCAGTCAGCACAACCCTGTGGTCTTGGTCGAGTTGTTTTAATGAACATACAGTTACGTCATTGTTACATACACCAAGAGGCTGAAAGGAGTAACTGACAGTGAATGCCAAATTTCTCACTAGTCTAATACTTCATACATGTAGAATAAATAATATCATGAAGACATACATGCCAAACTGAGATCTAAAAAAACAAGCAGAAAAGGGGCCAAAAGGTGTTGGCGATGGTGAGGCTGAACATAATCTTTACAATTGATCCTTAATATTGTCCTTAGTCTCCTTTCAGTGGAAAAAACAAAATGAAATAAAAAAAATATTATATAGACACAAGTTAGAAGGTTATCATCCAAAGGGGTTATCATGGTTGTTCTGGCAATGCAGCTTAATAACATTATAAAAGTCTGTCTATAAAATAGAGTACATAGACATAACAAACCATTGGGAATGTAAATGAGATCATCAAACTTAAACTTCTCAGCTCCTTTTCAGAAAAAACAAACCTCTCTGGAATGGCATCAAAAGCACCACAAAAAAGAAATAATAATAAAAACAACAGAAAAGATTCAGATACTAATTCAGAAAGCTTTTTAATTGCTGGCATACTATTTGTGCATGAAAGAATTGTGTGTGATTACATCCAGTGAAAAGCTAACACACAGCTTGATAAACTGGTGTCTTTCCCGCACTTGATGTCCTCCACTGTACTCCACAGGAAATGCTCCAAATTGATTTTTGTTTGTGACAAGTATATGACAATGTAGGGTGAATCCTGATATGATGCACTGCCTTCTGGCTAGGAACTTTGGCCTGCTCTGTCATGGCTGGTGACCTGCCTCCTATTACCAGTGACAATCCTCCACATAAAATTTGGGTCACTTGGACACAGAAGATTAAGACCGGTACTGAAACTGTTGAGTGCAAATTGTCATGTGGTCATGGAGCCGAGTTAGAGATCTAAATATTGCAGCCATGCTGGAAGCTGTCATGACATGATAGAATAGATAACCTTAAAGATCAGTGCTGTCTCATTTAAATTTGATAATGTTTTTCATTTTCATGGATCTGTTCCTAGAAAATATTGTCCTTGAAAGCAAACTTTAAACTAGGTCTGCTGAGTGTTGAGTTCAGGTAACCAAAAAAGCTATTATTTTTAAGCTATATTAGCACCAGCCCATTTAAGAGGTGAATTAAAAATAAGTTATGAGTTAAAAACTATTGTTTAAAGGTATATGAAGTTAGGAATTTCCTAACTCTGTGATAAATAAAGTATGCATTATCTTAATAAAAATATTTAAACTACTTAGATCTTTAATTTTGTCAGATCTAACTTACTTGGGGTTATGTAGCTTTTTTTTTTCTTTTTTACGGATGGGAATGGGTGGGTGACATTACAGAAATATATATGAAATATATATTTATTGACAAAATCCTTAGTGTTACAATACAAATGTTTAAATTCTGAGTGATAAATTGCTTGGATCAGCAACATTTTGTAGTATTCAAACTCAGCAGTCTGTTTGATATCATCTACAGTCCACTGTTCTACTTTACAAAAAATGTATTGAAGACAAGCATTTGTTAAAAGATGTTAATTAGTAGAAATATAGTTGCAGATATGGTTCTACAAAGATCATGTTTTGTTTATAGGGTAAATATGGACAGAGAGTAGATACTAAAGGAACCACAATGAAGAGAAATAAATAAAGATACAAACTAGTGATTGGTGCAGATGTGAATGATGGCAGTTAATTGGAGTACATGTTAGACTCTCAGTTTTGACCTTGGAATCCAGCTATGAACAGAGCTCAGAACAGAGTCATCCCATGAGGAATTATCTGATATTAATCTGCTACAGAAATCTTATTCTCCCTCACAAACTTAACACATGCACAAATTAATTACATTTTGTTTTATCATCTTCTTTGTTGTTCAGCACCCAGTATTTTATGCTGATACTACATATCGGTGAAGTTGTCCAGGCTTCACATGGAAGAAATTAAAAATAAATTAAAAGGGTCAACAAAGATCAATCTCTCTTGATGAGTGTTTTCTTTAAGACAGGAGAAAATCCACATATTTGCTGAATCCAGTGGCTTAAATTCTGTTTGAGGTCAGATATACAGCATGCATAGTCTCGAGGTAGCTTTCATGGTCTATAAGTTTTCTGACAACACAACCAGAATCATATCAGTCAACGATTTACAGAGACTACAAGGGACTTGTAGGGTACTCAGCTGTTGTGTGTAACTCATAGGGTTGTTTCCTAAAGCTAAACAGGCAGTATGTCAGTATGTTTTATCAATTCATTGAAACATTCCTATAAATTGATTTCATTTTTAAAATTCATCCTAAAAATGTGCTCTGCATTCATATTTTTACTGTAAATCAGCCTTTTTTTATTTGCCGAACTATTGCAGTAGGAGGAGAGTGATTCTGTTTTTGTTTAGTTGTTTCATTTGGAACATTTTGCAAAAAACCTGAAGTAACGTTAGAATAACTTGGTATTATTTCCTCACTGTGATTATGGTTATACAAAAATTATTTTAGTCCTAAGATTACACTCAGATTATCTGGCTTTTAATTCACATTTAATTGCTTATAACAAATTTCTAGTTATCTAAAAAGTTTGATACACCTGAAATTTGGTGCAAAAAGTATGTTCCTAACACTTCCTCATTGTTAGTTTGGTTGTTTCCATGAAGAATACTTAAAGCTTGCAAAACTGCATCATTCAACCTTTTACCCACCAATATAAAATAATGTTTAAAAAAAACTAAATAGCAGTCACATTTGTACTCAGTTTGTGGCACACACTCACAAATGCTCTCTGGAATATGGGTGTTATAACAGGCGGTGTGGGTTGTGCTGGTGACCTGGTGTACTGCTGTTTAAATATTTTTGGAAAGTACTAGTATGCTTGGCCCGTCTCAACTTGCAGCAGTCCCAGTACGGCTGAGTGGTCGGCCAGCTTCATTCTGCGCTGACTGGAGAGATTGACGTTCTTAGCCAGGTAATCCACAGCAGCTGTGGAGAATGGACGACAGGATGGAGAGTTAATAAAGATTTGCTAGAATCTTCTCCACTTGCAATTGATAAAATGGTAAATAGACTGAAAGTCACTAAGGCAAAAACTAATTAACCAAAGTTAATACAAATACAAAGGACAAAGAACATAAAACTGTGAGGTTAGAAAAGGATTACAATGTGAGACAACCCGACCAGACAACCTGACAATGAACAGAGGGAAATTGACACACTATGTACACAGAGGGATGATGAGGGAAGTGGAAACACATGGGGAACACAGCTGGGACGAATAGATATAAAGACGCAGGGGAAGCAAAACTGAACACGCTGAACACAAGACGAGAGACTGTCAAAATAAAACCGAAAACACACTAAGACGCAGACTAAAACACACAGTGCTGGGAGGAAGGAACGCACAGGGGAACAAGACAGACTGGGGAGACAAAGGGAGGAGACACAAGGAGGGAAACACGGAAGCAATTAAGAAAGATGAGACACGGAGGGGGAGAGAGAGACAAGATGGGCTGTGGAGAACATACATGAATGCACATGATAGACAGGGGAGACATGGAATGAAACACAAGGAGGGAACATGTAAAGAGAAAAGGGAGACAAAACACAAAGGCATGACTGGGACCTGGGAAACAGGGGAAACACGTAAGGCACGTAAAAACAGATGACACAACAGACACATACCGGTGACACAAAGGAGAGACCAAGACACAAGGGGAACCTAACAGACAAGAAACTAAACATGGAATACAAGGAATTCAGAAACACAGAATAAACTGAAGACTAACTAATGAACCTTAAATCATCATCATAATGCATAACAATCGCCAGAACCCAAGAAACTCAAAATGTGGGTCAAATGACCCAGAACCATGACACTACTTTTACATTATGAGTAAATCATGTTATTACATGGTTTACTTGTCTGTGAAGGTTCTCAGTCTCAGTCATCCAGGTCATCGTAGTCTAAAGAGCTTGGAAAGAAAAGCGTTTGGACTTCTTTAAGTTGCTTGAAGACGTTTCACCTCTCATCCGAGAAGCTTCTTTAGTTCTGAACTGAAGAAGCTTGTGTGGTGGAGTAGAGGTGGTAACAAAATATAAATATCTAGGTTTACACATAGATAACAAACTAGACTGGTCCCTGAATACAGACGAACTATAGAAAAAGGGGCAGAGTATCCTCTTTTTGTTAAAGAAACTAAGATCCCTTGACATCTGCAGTAAATTGCTGCAGATGTTCTATCAGTCTTTGGTGGCAAGTGTGCCATTCTATGCTGCAGTCTGCTGGGGAGGCAGTGACAGAAACAAGGATGCAAGGTGACTGGACAAAGTACTGAAGAAAGTTGGTTCTGTAATTGGAGCCAGACTGGACACGCTGAGGGAGGTGGTGGAAAAATGCACACTAAAGATGTTAAAAGCCATCATGAATAACTTTGATCACCCACTTTAAAGCATCTTTATGGAAAAAAAAAACATCAGTACTGGAAAACATCTCTCTCTCCATTTTAAAACAGAGAGATACAGAAAATCATTCCCACCCACAGCCATTAGGCTAGATATGAATTTCCCTTCGGGATCAATAATGTTATTCTCATTCTGAATCTTACTTAGGCATAGATCAGATCAGAGGCACAGCTGAGGTTGTGTTTTGAAGAGGCAAGCTTGAGATGCTTCAGTCATTGCTACAACAAGCCCATTGGGGCTGAAGTCCTAATGCCAAAATATCCTTGGGCAGGATACCGAACCCCAAGTTGCTCTACCATGTATCAATTAGAGTGTGAACGTGTGTGAATGTTAGATATGTACATCACATCTATCATGTAATCTACAGGGTGGGCCATTTATATGGATACACTGTAATAACATGGGAATGGCTGGTGATATTAAAGTCCTGTTTGTGGCACATTAGTATATGTGAGGGGGCAAACTCCTCAAGATGGGTGGTGACCATGGTGGCCATTTAGAAGTCGGCCATCTTGGATACAACTTTTGTTTTTTCAATAGGAAGAGGGCCATGTGACACATCAAACTTATTGGTAATGTCACAAGAAAAACAATGGTGTGCTTGGTTTCAATGTAACTTTATTCTTTCATGAGTTATTTACAAGTTTCTCTTTGTTCACAGCCATTGACATGTCGAAGAGGTTAACACGTGAGGAGCGGATCGAAATTGTGTTGATATCTGGTGAACGCAGTAACCGGGTCATTGCAGCAGATTTCAATGCAAGACACCCTACGAGACCACCCATCTCCCATGCTACAGTTAGCAAACTGCTTGCTAAGTTTCGTGAAACTGGTTCAGTGTTGGATTTGCCAAAATGTGGACGCAAGAAAACTGTCACTAATGAAGAAACATCAGTGGCTGTCCTAGCTTCATTCAGCAAGAGCCCACAGCGTAGCACTCGCCGCATGTCACTGGAGAGTGGCATTAGTCGAACATCCCTTCGGCGGATATTAGTACTCACAAATGGCACCCTTACAAACTCCAGCTACTGCAGCATCTCA
>VUQG01031902.1:19975-29982 GCA_015106755.1 Etia nguti | reverse complement strand
TTCAGTTTTCCCAGTTTAGTTCTAGTTAGTTTCTCCCCAGTGTCCATGTGCCTTTTGTTTTTGTACCTTTTTTATCAGCCATATTAAATGCCTTGCCTTTTGTTATATTCAAGTTTTGTTCCCTGTTCCTTGGTGTCTGCATTTTGGGTCCTCTTTGCAAATTCATACAGTGTGCTGCTGCATACTGGCCAAAGACCTGGTCCCTATAAATTAGGATGAGTGATGTTAACCACAAACAATAATACGCAAAGAGTGCTGTAGAGCAAAAACAGACTTCAGGCTACAGTATAATGCAGGCCAAGAAAAATAGTGCAGTGATTAATAAGTGAATCATCCAGTGCCAACTCAGACGTCCATAAGAGCCAGTGTGTACAGCATGTTGATGGATCCATTAAGCTCACAAAGACATACTGCAATTGCTAACACTATTGCATTCCATTTATCCAACAGTCACAGTGAGACCAAAGGCTTTGGGAAAATGGCTAACCCTGGTAATTATGTTTCCCAAGCAGCAGAACCTGTACTGTATGCAGCATTGCAGGTGAAAGCCCTGTGTACTGTTTGTTTGTATATGTGTCTTTCTGCCTGCTGTTACAACCAAATTTCCCCTTGTGGGACAATTAAAGGATTATTCTATTCTAAACAGAGAGGGATTTAATAGCTGTTAAGAATTTTGCTTTAAATTTTATTCACATCAAAAGACTGGACTGGCTCGAGACTTTTGCACAGCACTGTGCATCTCTGTTATAATGCAAAAGGTGTAGGCTGCTGGGGGATTCCCATGATGCATTGAGTATTTCTTCTTCAGTCACCTTTCTCACTCACTCATGCACTCATGTGTTAATAGACTGCTTTCTTCCACAGCATGTCTTTTATCTTGTCTTTCTTCTCTCACCCCAGCCTGTCGTGGCAGATGGGAGCCAGTCTCTGAGCCTGGTTCTGCCGGAGGTTTCTTCCTGTTAAAAGGAAGTGCTTGTTCATAGGGGGTCATATGATTGTTGGGTTTTTCTCAGTATGTATTATTTTAGGGTCTCCCTTACAATATAAAGCACCTTAAGGCGACTGTTGTTGTGATTTGGTGCTTTATAAATAAAATTGAATTGAATTGAATCTCAGTCCCTGAAGGTTCTTATCTATATCTTATCTATATATATTATCTATAACAATATAACATATTGTTGCCCTGTAACCACCTAAAAGCAGGCCAAAAAGAACTGTTTTCGGCATTTATGCACCTATAATATCTAATGAAACATCCTATCATTTTAACTTAATGACAGCAGCACTTTTTTATATCCACAAAGCTGACTTATACATGCGATTGTAACGTCATCATGGTGCCTAGCAGCCACCTAGACTGACCAATTTATCCACCTGATAAAAGGCATTGTTTCATTTTCCTGGGCATGTACAAGTCCATTTAAGAGACGTGCCATCTCTTTCTGGTGTTTTGATAGTAAACATGTCTTTCTGTCTGTTGCAGTAACGAGTCGGATGTAGTGGAGTCTATAGATGCCATCTACACCACAGGAACCTTTGTTCAGATTCATGAGATGCAGGACTTGGGAGACAAGCTGAGGATGATTGTCATGGGACACCGCAGGTTAGATGTACTACTATTACTGGTGGGTGAGAAATTTTAGGTTAAAGGGCATAGGGATTGGTTTCATTAGAACTCTGGAGACAGTGCTCTCACTTATGAGTATGTATGTTATTTCTTCTGTATATCATCTGGGCTGTAAGGATCCGGATCACAAAACAGCTACAGGTGGAGTCTGAAGAGGAAATAGCTTCAACTGTGCCAGAGTCAGAGTCTGAGCCAGAGTCCCACCAGAAACCTACACAAAGACGCAAAACCAAACGCAACCGCAAGGACCATGTCAGTTCTCTGCCAGAGCAGCTTGAGGACAAGGTGAGTAACAGGGCCCTCATATCACATATGCTTTCTATGCACACAGTCAGGAGAATGACACAAAGATTCATTTCACCACCGCATTCATTTTCTTTTGGACCTCCTCTAAAGTTGTTCTCGGCTTTAAAGTTAACTGTATACGGTGGTCCAAGGGTGCATGCTTTTACATAAAGTTATGTGTAAGCAAAACTGTACAAAGTAAAAGTCATTGACTGGAGCGATGGAGCCTGAGGTTAAACCAACACAGGAGCACTGGTTAGGTTAATGCTTCCTGGCACATGCAGGAAACTTCAAGGTAACGACATATAGAGTAAACCAGCATCGTTTCTAGGCACAGGGTTCACAAGCAAACTAAACCTGCTATAAAAAAGCATGGCAGGTTTAGCTCAGATTTCCCCCAAATCTACAGGCATTTTCATGCTCGCCGCGTTGCTTGTGTCGTAGGTGTCGCTTAACGATTTTCACACACCCTTTTTAATGAGACACAATCTTTGTGGCGCGTCGGTCGGTCGTGCACATCTTGATTTCTGTAACTTGGGGTATTGAACAGTGGCCGTTGCAGCCGGGTTGAAGACACAACTGTACGATTATGCTTTAGCGTCATTTTAATAATAATCCTGAACAGAAGCTCAGAAACATACAGACACAGAGGGAGATGTTGGAGCAGTTTGAAATCGGTGCTTATGATACACTTTAATCACACTCTAGATCTTGTTCTAACATATGATATAGAAACTGAACATTTAACAGTGTTTCTTGAAAACCCTCTCTTGTCTGATCATTTCCTAATAACATTTCAATTTAAAATAATTGATTACACAGCAGTGGGGAGTAGATTTAATCACAGTAGATGGATTTCTGAAAGTGCTGTAACTAAGTTTAAGAATATAATTCACCCACTGTTATCTTCTTCAATGCCCTGTACCAACACAGAGCAGAGCAGCTACTCCAACAGAGGTTGATTAACTTGTTAATAATTTTGCCTCCTCACTACCTATGACTCTGGATACTGCTTTATAAGAAAGCCCTCCATAAAGCTAGAACATCTTACTATTCATCACTGATTGAAGAAAATAAGAACAACCCTAGGTTTCTCTTCAGCACTGTAGCCAGGCTGACAAAAAGTCAGAGCGCTGTTTTAGCATCCCTTTAATGTTAACTAGTAATGACTTCATGAACTTCTTCACAAATAAAATTTTAACCATTAGAGAAAAAAATACTCATAACCATCTCACAGATGTAACATTATGTACAATTACTTTCCGTACCACTGATATTTATTTAGACACTTTTTCTCCAATTGATCTTTCTGAGTTCGGCTAATCGGCTATGTACCACAGGCCTTCAACCTGGCAGTAGTTAAACCGTTACTTAAAAGCTAATTATAGGCCAATCTCTAACCTTTCTTTTATCTCAAAAATCCTTGAAAGAGTAGTTGTCGAACAGCTAACAGATCATCTGCAGAGGAATGGTTTATTTAAAGAGTTTCATCAGGTTTCAGAGCTCATCACAGAAACAGCTTTAGTGAAGGTTACAAATGATCTGCTTATGGCCTCTGACAGTGGACTCATCTCTGTGCTTGTACTGCTAGACAATATTATCTGAGTGGCGACACCTATTGTTTAGCAGAATACTGCAGCGACTTCTTGCTTCTTAACGGCAGGTATAAATGACTGCATCTGTGTGATGATGATGCGGCAGTGCCTGAAGCAACCACAGCGGAGGGTATATTGGCAGCTTAAGTAAATAAAAAAAATAAAAAAGTTCACTTTATAGAGTGTGTACGCTTTCAACATGACCTACATTTGTTAAGGATGGTTTTAAACTATTTGGCTCAGTCATTGTCCACCATGCTGTGCATCGTGATTTTTGTCTTTGTTTTTTTGATAATGTGTGATGGCTATAGAAATATTTATAGTTTACAGTCCTGTCCACATTGATAGTAATTATTTTTAGTTTGTTCAGATATCAGAGGCAGACCTGAGTCCAGAGCTTCAACCTTTACCCTCCTCCAACATCCTGATGGTCGAAGTGGACAATGTTCAGCATGAACAGTTCACCGTCACCGAGGAGGTCAAGGTACGGAAATAGCATCAAAGTACACACTGTGGTAGGGTGTCATGACATCATCTTCAATCAAGTGATTTTTAAAAAAAATTAAACTGTTTGTCATTCTTTAACACACGTCTGTAATGTCATGTGTTCTACAGGCGCTGACAGCAGAGATAGTAAAGACCATCAGAGACATCATTGCACTTAACCCCCTCTACAGGTCAGTCCTCCCATTTCAGTTTTATCATATGCAATCTGTAAATTTTCATTTACTTTACTTTTTTACTTTATACTGCTTGTAGTTTCAGGTTTTTTAACTTTCTTAACTGTAATATGACTTAAGTTGAAGACAACCTGTGGACCGTCTTCCACAGTGAGACTTCTGGGTTTGCCTATAATGGTATGATGTAACTTGGAGTAAAGGAAGTTCTCCAGACTGTTTTAGACATCTGTGTGCAGAACCTTTTGGAAACCTTCTGCACTCAACATCTTAAAGCAATTTCCAGGCAATCTGTGCTTTGTGCACCCTTTTAGCTGATGGTGAATTAGGCTGTTTTCTAATTTGCCAATGAAAACACTTTAAAGTCATGTTTTTATATTAGTTCCAGACTGTCAGGATGAAAACAAAATCCAAATGTAGTATTAAAAGGGAAGTTTTCTGAAATCTGCTTGTTTGTGTGTGAACCAGAGAGTCGGTCCTTCAGATGATGCAGGCTGGTCAGCGTGTGGTTGATAACCCCATCTATCTCAGCGACATGGGAGCAGCTCTGACGGGAGCTGAATCGCATGAACTACAAGACGTCCTGGAGGAGACTAATGTGAGCAGTCTGCCTGCTTATAGACCTATTTGACACTCAGCGTGTGAGCATTTTCCAAAGCAACCAGTGACTTGCTAACTTGTGACTCCTTTTATTATCCTAAAAATTATTTTTTGATACACCAATAGTGTAAAGTCGATTTTCAACTCTGAGTGCAGTGTCTTTTCATTCTAATACCCTCAGTATTGCATGGTTACAGACTTATTAAGAAACGCTTTTCTCATACAAAATAATAATAAATCAAGAATGCAGCGTTATATTTTTTTACTGAGAGATTACTACAGAAACATATTCCCATCTCCACCTCCGCTGTTCTAATTCATGAAATCAGTGTCGCAGAGTTCTGTTCATTAAAAACAATTGGATATGGTCAAAGGGCATTCTGCATAATAATTTGAAATTTCACAATATATGGTCTTTAAGTTGTTCTGTGCGCAGTTCATTGAGTCCTGTTCCTATGTCCAAGCAGATCCCGAAACGTCTCTACAAGGCTCTGTCTTTACTCAAGAAGGAGTACGAGCTGAGTAAGCTACAGCAGCGCTTGGGTCGTGAGGTAAGACGTCATCATAATGTTCAAGTATTAAATAACTTCTGCTTAAGTTGTTACCCTTGGCCGTTCATCCGTGTCTCTTCTATGTTCTCAGGTGGAAGAGAAGATCAAACAGACCCATAGGAAGTACCTGCTGCAGGAGCAGCTCAAGATCATTAAGAAGGTACACCAGACTAATCTGTGACAGACCACCTCTGTCTTTCCTTCGCCTGTCAGACCCAAAGTCATTCAGGAGAAACACTTGGATTCTCAAAAACTCTGGGGGGCTTACAGCAGTCAACTGTCAACATACTGTCAAGACACGTCTTACAAGCCAAAAGTCTTTCAATCCGGCACAGCTGACACCTAAAGCCCCTTTTCCATTAGTACCTACTCGGATCGACTCGCCACGATTCGACTTGCTATCTAACATGCAATGCTGTCGTCATAGCAACAGGTCAGAGTGTCCCGCGATGTAATTAATATGCGACACGAATGCTACAACAAAGGTGGACGTTGAGGCAAGAATATACCTGCTGCTCGGTCTGTGGCATTTTGTTATTCTCAGGGATCACGGCGATGTTTTTGTAGCCGTTTCTCGTTTCCAGGTTTCAAAAATGACAGATTTGATTTTCGTGAACTCATCAAATGACCAGCCATGCAGTGGCATATAGTCTGATGACATCACATTTTACCACCTGCTTGTATCGCTTGGAACCCCGGGTGAGCAGGTACTAAAAAAAAATGGAACCCTTTTAGCTGATGGAAAACCGTGCCGAGTCGATGTGAGTAGGTACTAATGGAAAAGGGGCTTAAATGACTGCATACTACATCGACTCTCCTGTCCCGTGTACTTTGAACCATGTTTTATATGCTTTTGGTATTGTTCTCTTGGCAGGTGCATACACAAGTTCAGATTCAAATGTATAATTTTATCATTATCATAGGCAAAAAGAAAAACCCAGTATGGCAAAATGTGAGCTGCACTCAGAGTACAGTAGGAGCATGCAACGCTGAAACAGCAGGTGTGTGAAGATGTGGCTAATAAAATATTCTGTGTTTTTGTCATTAGGAGCTGGGTCTGGAAAAGGAGGACAAAGATGCTATTGAGGAGAAGTTTCGTGAAAGGCTCAAAGATAGGACGGTCCCTCAGCATATAATGGACGTGATCAACGAAGAACTCAACAAGCTGGGTCTTCTGGACAACCATTCATCAGAGTTCAAGTTAGTCTTCTTTTTTTTAGTCTTCAAAGGCCTTTGAACCACAATACCACTTTACACTAAAAACACAACAGGAGTCATCTTGACAACTACTAAACAGAACAAAGGGAAATATAGTTTATGTAGTTATGCGATTGGAAAATAGAACAGAGGAAGAGGAAGCAGAGTGGGTAATCTGCTTCCTGGTGGTCCGTTTCAGTTTGGCCAAGGATACTTCAACATGTAATATCTGAACCCCTCTTTGCTCCATGATGTGTGATTGTGAGTGAATGTTGGATTTACATAATGAAAGAAGTGCTTGAATGAGTGTGTGTGTGTGTGTGTGATTGCATAGGTATTTCCACTTATGCAGTATCCAATGAACCCAATCAGTAAAACAGTCTCCTGGCTAACACGTTACCCTGGAGACTTGGTTCGTGCACCCTCACTTCCTTTTATCGCTCTATTTTCTAACAAAATGAGGCATCTTTGCTTTTTAGCTGTTGTTTTAAAGAAACATCAGTTAGATGTGATGGGTTGTGCATTTTATTTGATGTAGTTCTGCTCCCACCATATTTCGTGCACTGTGTGTCACACCACTCTTACACATTACTGGTGCATAAAGACTTCACGAAGTGAACACCTGTGTATCTCCAGTCACAGCTTCCCTGGCAGCCTCCTTTCTCCTTGGTCCTCTTTCTCTTTGAGTTTAAATTAAGTAAATTAGTCAAGACAGTGTGGTGAGCTTATGTAAAGAGAGACAGAGGAGAGAAGATGAGGAAGAACAAAATGAAGAAATTAGAAAATTTATGAGAAAGGAAATCTGTTATAGCTGCAACTATTGATTATTTTAGTAATCGAGTAATCTCTCGATTATTCCATCGATAAAGTGAGTAATTAGATAAGAAATAATAAATATTCAAAAAACCACAGGTCTTTCAGAATGAACTGCTTATTTGTTTCCATTTTAGAAATTACAGTTCAACTGCATACAGCATCTGTTTAAAAATAACTTAAACCCTTTGATTATATTATTGTGCCATATTATATTTAGTTTTTTAAAAGAAAACATTTCCTTAAATGCAAAAATATATAAATAAATGTCAAGTACAGTCAAAAAACCAAAAGTCCAATAAAATAAGATATATATGCAGTCTACCAAAGGCATAAAAATTAACCTTTACTCTGTGTTCTTGGAAGAGTTTCTGACATTAACAGGTGTTCTGGCAGTGTTTTATCTCCTGAATGAGGGAGATTTGGTGCGTGCGTGCGTCTTCATGTTTAAGTGTGCAAGTGAATAAGTGAGTTTGGTCAGTGGCTCAGAGTTTTACTGATCCATGTACATTTTCATTACTTTAAAAATACAAAAAGCTTTTTTTCACAAATATTAATGCAATTTAATTAACACAGTCCTTTATATTATTTTACTTTTAATCTGAAAATTTTTACAAAAGCCTTGAAATAAACATGGTCTAGTACACCCCATGCCCCCCTTTAGACTCACCCCTTTTGCTGCAGGTATGGCTATATGTAAAATAGGACGGCTGGCATCAGCCTTCAGCAGGCTGTATCATTTAAACATGTATCAGACTAAGTTAACAGATTTGTCTCTTTGTAAAAAAAAAAGTCTTTACATTGGAGTTTGTTGATCAGGTGGTTTGATGAAGGGCTCCTGCGAGCTTTTTCGCAGTAAAGGTTTTAATGGTGGTTACAGGAACAGCGCTGCTGTTTTGGATGCTAGAAACACGTTTTTTTCCCACTCAGCCTGAGCTCACCGTCTCGGTAACGGCTCCACGTTAAACTATGCCGGCATCTCCATCACAGCTGCCATGGGCTTATCAGTCTTTTTGATGGAAAACTAAAGGCTGTGTGGGCCTAATTTTGTCAAACTTTTTATTCATATGCTGCTCCTAAATACGTCTCCGTGTAGCAAAGCTCCAGCTGTTTTTACAATGACTGTCCATCTGCTTGTTTTATTTACTATTTGTAGTAAACAGGAAACTACTGTTTGTTTCAGTGTAACCCGTAACTATCTAGACTGGCTGACCAGCATGCCCTGGGGTACCAACAGTGAAGAGAACTTATCACTGGACAGAGCCAAAGAAGTCCTGGAAGAAGACCATTATGGAATGGATGATGTTAAGAAACGCATACTGGTCAGCAAATGCGCACACACACTCTAATACCCTGTATTTCATACATCAGATAAATCCACACCCACAGAACAGTGGACCCTTTTTTGTAGAAATTAACATCTTTCTTTGCACAGGAATTTATAGCAGTGAGCCAGCTTCGTGGCACCACCCAGGGGAAGATCTTGTGTTTCTACGGTCCTCCAGGTGTAGGAAAGACCTCCATCGCCCGCTCGATAGCCAGAGCTCTCAACAGAGAATACTTCAGGTTCAGCGTGGGAGGCATGACAGATGTGGCTGAGATCAAAGGGCACAGGTATGGAAGTCTGTGCTACTGTTATTTCTGAGAGACCTTATGCTAGACTACATTGTCAGTATCATGTGCAGAGAAGGTGGCATCCTGCACAAGGGCAGATAATAGTAGAATTGAATGTGATGGACTTTGATGGAATGCAAATCAAGATGAAAAAGGCAACCTTGCACACATCCAAGCAACAAAAAACTGAGATGCCAGGCCAAATGGAAAGCTGTGGATTGAGTCGTTTAGTTATTTTAATTGGCCAGTATTAGTGTATTCTTCACCAAAATTTGTAATCACGGTGGAATTTTGAGTCACTACTAACTATGGAATGAAAAATGTATAAAAGTGCTGCAGGATAGGATGGGCCTTTGCTAGTAACTTAAAGTCAAAGGAGAGAGAGAGGGAGGAGAGAAAATCTCTTGTGAGTAATAACTTAATTGGCTTCTTGACTTCACAAAGAAAAGTGAAATCTTCCCTGAATTAAATTTGGCTGGATGCCGCTTCCAGGTTGTCTCTCTGTGCTTCTCTGAACCAGTTTAAGACCTTCTGTACTTGTAGATCTCTTACGGATTAATGGAAACATCCACAGTGTGTCCTGATCTCCTCCTCTATGTCCAAATGGCAAACGGTTCAACTTTCATTTTGAGGAAGAGGATAAAAATCACTCACTGTAAAAATTGCTTGTGTGTGTATATCCAGAAGGACATATGTTGGAGCAATGCCTGGAAAGATAATTCAGTGTCTGAAGAAAACCAAAACGGAAAATCCTCTGGTGCTGATAGATGAGGTGAGTGTTGTGATGATGCTCGTGTAGTTGTCGGATGGTTTCATTAATATGAAGGCCATCTCTTCATGTGCGATTTTTGTGCTGATACGCTGTTTTAGCTTCACTTTGATAAACAGAGACTTTTGCTTGATATACTCTGGATGGCACTGAATGACATGTGGACAGAAGGGATTTGTATGGAAATGTCTTTAGTCGAGTTAAATACTGACTGTCACTATAACCTTCTGTACATTCAGTATATCGTTCAACAAGACCTCGGTCATGGCATTACTAAAA
>VUQG01031902.1:0-19955 GCA_015106755.1 Etia nguti | reverse complement strand
ATCGTGCAGTCTATATAAAAAAAAAAAAAAATGCCCAGTCAGTAAAAAGAGAAACCGTAAAATTAATTTAAAGCCACTAAGTTGTTTTGCTGACAGCAATTTCAGTGATCTCTGCAGCTGAAATCCTGTTCAGGGACCATCAGTAGGTAAAACAGCAGTGTGAGCTCAGGCTTCATACTGCTCTGGATTTCTGTCATATTTTTTACTTGTTTTTTACTTTGCTGAGCTGATACAGTATCACTTCCTGTTCCTGCTACAACACACAGTGGGGTATAGTATAGTTTATCTGTGTAGCCCATTTAATTAACGTAACTTTTAGACGGCATCTTATTTCATAGTGCAATCGTAAAGTGCTTTCTCTGTCATAGGGGGTCATCTGATTGTTGGGGTTTTCTCCCTTATCTCTTTACCTTACAATGTCAAGTGCTTTAAGGCAACAGTTGTTGTGATTTGGTGCTGTAGAAAAAGAACTGATTGTATTTAACCCACGTAGACATTAGGAAAACATGCACATAGAAGGGTCGTGACCAGATGATGCATTCAAACCCCGATCTTCTTGCTGTGAGGCAACAGTGTGTCCCTGTTCTGGCTCAGCCAAAGGCTTTTCGAGGAGATTTTAGAGCAACCTGATAATGATAAATTCCATAATTAATAAATCCTATTAAATAATAAATGGATTAACTAGTTTTTCAGCACTGTTCTGAGACAATATGTGTCTAATTATAGCAATATTGCACAAAAGAAAGAAAGCAGTTCTACACATTTAGAAAACATTTCATATGCGCATAGGACATATCCTGGTCCAAAATGACTCCAGGATTCCTCGCAGTGTTACTGGAGGCCATCCAAATATCTGGTTAGACAGCATGTTTAGAGGGCTGAAGGCAATAAACTGTAAAAGCAGAAAATTATAGGTCATCCAGGTCTTTAGGTCTTTAAGACATTCCTGCAGTTTAACTAACTGGTGTGTGTTATCTGATTTCATGGATAAACTGTGATTCCTATGGTTCATGCCAGGCTTATGTTCCCGAAAGTGTTTATTTACATGTATCCAAACTGTCATGCCAGGTCTGCAAGTGAACCTTGTGCACTGATTTTTGTGATCTAACCAGTTGGCATGGAGTTGTTGGTTTCCAAGTTTCATTAATATTTATATAATTGGTGATAAAATGGTGTGATGATGTTCATACTGTGTCGTTACCAGGTTGATAAGATGGGTCGTGGTTACCAGGGTGATCCATCCTCTGCTCTGCTGGAGCTTTTGGACCCTGAGCAGAATGCCAACTTTCTTGATCACTACCTGGATGTTCCTGTAGATTTGTCAAAGGTAGGTACTGTGTAACGAGTCCTCCACAGCTCCTCATAATATGTGGTTTTAATGTGCACCGTGTCTCCTCCTATAAAGGTTTTGTTTATTTGCACGGCCAATGTGATAGACACCATCCCAGAGCCACTCAGGGATAGAATGGAGATGATCAACGTTTCTGGATATGTGGCTCAGGAGAAACTGGCTATTGCTGAGGTAAAATCTGCACTTATGTGGAAAATAAGTCTAAATGTGGGTTACATGTTACAATGGCTGTAAAGCTCTGTTAAGGGATGAACACAGTTTGTTCAAATATATTACCACAGTTGGTGTTTTCATGGTGGTGGTGTATTAACTGCGAAGGTGACAGAATATGATGTGAACCTTTAATCTTCCTTAAACCGTTCAACAAGATCTTGTTCCCAATTTAAGGGCCAGTTACTTCAGTTCAGTTCAATTTCATTTTAACTGTTTTAATTACCATCAGAATAGAAATGTTTAGGATAAATATGATCACTCGGAATTAATTTTGTTACTCTTATTAATATAATACTCTAACTCTGAGTGGACAAGTGTAACCAAACAATGGCAGCAAAATGCCCCTCAGCATAATGAGGCCAAAGGTTCCCGTCACTCCTGTGATTCCTGGGGTGGCTGTAGCTCAGGTGGTAGAGCAGGTCATCTACTGATCGGAAGGTTGGTGGTTCGATTCCTGGCTTCCTCTAGTCAGCATGCCAAATATCCTTGGGCAAGATACTAACCCCAAATTGCTTTCCGATGCGTCCATCGGAGTATGAGTGTGTGTGAATGTTAGTAAGAAAGCACTTAGAAAAATGTGCTTGTGTGAATGGGTGAATGCACAAGTTGTGTAAAGCGCTTTGAGTGCTCAGAAGAGTAGAAAAGCGCTATATAAGAACCAGTCCATTTACCATTTTACCATTACTCCAGGGGATCAAGAGCTAGCCCACTGTAGCTTAATATTTAGGGGAAATCGCGATATTTGGGCTTTGCATCCGATGTATTGTAAAATTGAAATAATGATTTTGGCGCCAGGGTCTCTGCCCTTGGTCGCCGCCCAGCATAGACAGTGGACCCAACCCCTATGGCACCCCCTGTGGGTAGTGGACACGTCCCTTAATAGGTGAAAGAGATGGATGGGCAGGCATTGCATATTAGCTTTTTTTCTTCTTTTTTTTCTTTTAGCTCAACCTCAGAGCATTTTTTTTGTTTTCCCATTTCTGTGTGTAGCGTTACTTGGTGCCACAGCTGCGCTCACTCTGTGGTCTGACAGAGGACAAGGCTTCAATCTCATCTGATGCTCTCAGTCTGCTCATCAAGCAGTACTGTAGGGAGTCTGGAGTGAGGAACCTGCAGAAACAAGTTGAAAAGGTAAAATATACATAAAGTGTACATTTATCACTGTACAGAATCAGCTCGTACCCTGGCTACTCAGAGCTACTCATTTTGTCCTGAACAACATTCTGCTTGTAACAGAAACTAAAGACTTCTTTGGTGGTGATAGTGGTATGAACATAATGTGTGTATGTAGTTGCTGGTTCTGTGTGACAAAAACATCCTTTTTATTTTAATAGCAGTTGTACCAAAGATTGGAGAGTTTTTTTTTTTTGTCTCATCCACTTTTTCATCTATTATTTATCTCCTTATTGTTATTCTTTTATTCCCCACAGGTTTTCCGTAAGGTGGCGTTCTGTATTGTGAATGGTGAACAAACTAGAGTGATGGTCACTCCTGAAAACCTGCAGGAGTTTGTGGGTAAACCTATTTTCACAGTTGATCGGATGTATGATGTCACTCCACCGGGAGTGGTTATGGGGCTGGCTTGGACCGCACTGGGTGAGAAAGAGAGACACAAACACACACACACACACAGCACCAGCAAAAGTTACCTGTACTGAGTCTGCCTGCATTTATCTCCTGTACAGGAGGATCGACGCTGTTCATCGAGACTTCACTCCGCCGGCCTTCAGGAGGAGCGGACTCCAAAGGAGAGGGCTCATTGGAGGTCACAGGTCTGTCAGGAAATGTCCCATCTTGTGCCAGCACCCACCACATTGAAAACAGTTTGTGTGGGTGTAGGGAAAAAAACAATCTTCGCTCAGAGTTAGTCCTTTACAAAAGTAATCTCAGCTTTGTGTATTGGTCATAGAAGAAACTGAGGAAGTCTTCGAGCCATTTCAGAAGACTTCTGGTTTAAAAAAAACAAAAACATGATCTTTTACAAATACAGGTAAATTGATACTAAAGATGTGGCTCTCCTGCTGCAGGTCAGCTGGGTGATGTTATGAAGGAAAGTGCGAAAATCGCTTCAACCTTCGCCAGAGCATTCCTCATGACTCAGGAACCAGAGAATCACTTCCTCATCAACTCCCACCTGCACCTGCACGTCCCTGAGGTAACCATTTATTTCAGTTCAGTCCAATTTTATTTTAAATTTTATAAAGTGCCAAATCGCAACAGTTGTCTCAAGGCATTTTATATTGCAAGGTAAAGACCCTACAACACTGCAGAGAAAACCCCAACAAAAAGGTGGTGCTGTATGACCAAGCATTTTGATGACAGTGGGAGGGAAAAACTCCCTTTTAACAGGAAGAAACCTTGAGCAGAGCCAGGCTCAGGGAGGGGCGGCCATCTGCCACGA
The DNA here is from genome assembly GCA_015106755.1 of Etia nguti. Classification (NCBI taxonomy): domain Eukaryota; kingdom Metazoa; phylum Chordata; class Actinopteri; order Cichliformes; family Cichlidae; genus Etia; species Etia nguti. The sequence continues at coordinate 15,990 of VUQG01031902.1, read as the reverse complement.
CCAGTTAGGCGTTAATGGGAGGAAGACAGGACAAAGAAAGTCAGAGATTAATAATGACTAATAATTAAATACAGAGTGACGTATAAACACATAGTGAGTGGGGGGAAAAAAGGTGACTGGCTCAGTGCATCATGGGAAGCCCCAGCAGCCTACACCTATTGCAGCATAACTAAGGGAGGATTCAGGTCACCTGATCCAGCCCTAAATATACGCTTTATCAAAAAGGAAAGTTTGAAGCCTAATCTTAAAAGTAGAGATGGTGTCTGTCTCCTGAATCCTGACTGGGAGCTGGTTCCACAGAAGAGAGAACAGGAAAGCTACACAGGCCACCTCCAGACTCACAAACAACTTCTTCCCCTGGGCCATTCGGACTGCTAACAAACACTGCCCACCCCACACTCCACTCCTACCCACCCACCTCACCAATCTGAGCCATGGTCTAAGTAACCTTCATCACTCAGGCCACTCACACACAGACTCTATACTCAGACCAAGTCCTTTTGCACTGCTTCCAAGCACTTTGTTCTCCAATTTGTGCCCGTCTATCGTTTGTAGACAGGCACAAATTGGATGTGCGATCTTTTGTTAGTGTCAGTTACATTTCTCCTGTTTGTTATTTATTCCTCCTGTCTACTATTTATATTTTATTCCTCCACAGTTGGCATGCAGCATCCATAATTTCGTTGTACATTTACAACGACAATAAAAGGGCTATTCTATTCTATTCTATTCGAGGGGCCTGAAGCTGAAGGCTCTGCCTCCCATTCTACTTTTAAATTCTGTAGGAACAACAAGTAAGCCTGCAGTGTGAGAGCAAAGTGCTCTAATGGGGTGATATGGTACTATGAGGTCATTAAGATAAGATGGGGCCTGATTATTTAAGACCTTTTATGTGAGGAGCAGGATTTTAAATTCTGGATTTAACAGGGAGCCAATACGGGAGAAAAGTGCTCTCTCTTTCTAGTCCCTGTCTGTACTCTTGCTGTAACACTTTAATTTATTTATATAGCACTTTTCACAGATAAAAATGTGGTTCACAATAAAACCAGAAATAAAATAAAATAATAATATAAAACAACGAATTAATTAAAAGCTCGTCTGTATAGAAATGTCTTCAGCTGCTTTTTAAAACAGTCAATGGAGTCTGTACAGCATATAGACAGTGGAAGAGAATTCCACCATCTTGGTGCCACTGCCTGAAAACCCGATCCCCAAGTGTTTGAACTGAGTACACGGGGCTTACAGCAACCTCTGACCTGAAGACCTAAGTGCTCGGGAAGAAGCACAAGGTTTCAACAGGTTAGAGAGATCCTGGGGAGCTTCATCATGTAGAGCCCTAGAAGTTATAAATAAATTTTAAGATGAAACCTAAAATTTACTGGCAACCAATGGAGAGAAGCCAAAACTAGAGTAATCTGCGATCTTCTGTTAGTGTCAGTTCAAAGCCTTGCCGCAGCATTCTGTTCAGTCTGAAGGCGATCCAAAGCTGATTTGCTGAAAAAAGTAAAAAGACCGTTAGAGTAATCTAAACAAGGAGATAAAATCATCTCAAGTTCCACCTTTGACACCAGTAGTCCGAGTTTAGAAATGTTTCTTATATGATAAAAACAGTTATGAACCACTGAAAGCTTATCAGGGACTTTTTGGCCTACAGCCTGCAATAATAATGTAATGAATGCATGGACCAGAAATATCCTGTTGATGCTTCTTGCGATAATGGTAGAATTGAACTGTCTATTTTTACTTGTTTCTAGGGGGCAACTCCAAAAGATGGACCAAGCGCTGGTTGCACTATTGTCACGGCACTCTTGTCCCTGGCAATCAATAAGCCCGTGCGTCCGAATTTAGCCATGACTGGTGAGGTTTCTCTGATGGGCAAAATACTACCAGTAGGAGGCATCAAAGAGAAGACAATTGCTGTATGTACAACAAATATTCTTTGCTCATTTCTTTAACATCCATATTGTTCATTAACTAACAGCTAAAGTAATTGATGCTCACAAAACAGCTTCATGGATTGTGAGGTCAGTACAGCTCCTATTTCAACAATACTGAAGAGGCACACATATTAATGTTAGCTGCTTAAAGATTAGCTATTGCTCAATAGCTACATTAGCCATATGCTAGCAGGTAATGGCTGTGGCCAGCAATAATGAAACAGTTGAATTGTGGCAGCTGAGCAGCAAGTCTTATCCACTCTGCCAGTCTGTAATAAAGTGTGTTCATTTAACAGAATAACACAATTATTTGTGTTGAAATGTAGTATACCAGCCACTAGCCCAGGACAGTAGCGGCCTACCTTCTATCTATCTGAATCTATTTTATCAACAATGAAATATGGAGCCAAGTCACCAGAAGCACAGCACTGTGTGTGTGTTATCTGTCTGTCATGTCAACAAAAGATTCTGATTACTTCAGAGAAGTCATTTGGAATAAGTTTTAGTTAACTTTGCTCGTTTGCTCCTCTGTCAGGCCCGTCGTGCTGGTGTGACCTGTATCATCCTTCCAGTTGAGAACAAGAAAGATTTCTCGGACCTGCCAGACTACATCACTCAGGGCTTGGAGGTCCACTTTGTGGATCACTACAATCAAATCTACCCCATCGTCTTTCCACAGAACCAGTCTTAGCCTGTTTTCAACAATAGCACCTGACCAAGATGGATGGCACTTGACAACTCGGTACCTATTTATTACCCAACAGCAATAGCGGTGTCATTCTTCTTGTACATGGTGAAATCAACTTGTTACTATTTGACTGAATGGACTCCGAGGTCTTGCTATAGAGACTGGCACTACATTATCTGTTGCAGTATCAGAGTGGAGCAGCAACCTTGTTGGTCACTCACATATGATTGTGTTTTAGTTACCATAGAAGCCTTTACTGTGTGGGTACAGCTGTGATGGAGACAACGACACTGAACTGAAATGTGCCAAATATGGACATGGAAAGTCAAATGGTGATGGTAACACGTGACCACTGATTAGCAGAAGTCAGATTGAGGACTTTGCTGCCAGGCAGCTTGTTCATCCAGGTCTGTGGATGGACTCTTTCATAGATTTTGTGCATTTGTAGTATTCCAGATGTCAGGATGATGATGTTGAAATCAACAATAAACAGACATAACTGAATGCTGTTGCCTGTTCCAGCTCACCTCTGACTGTGTGAGGGCATTTTTAATGGTTTGATTTTGTTAAAAAAAAAAAAAAATTGTTAAATGGACTGGAATTTATAAACCACTTTTCTACTCTTGGTGAACAATGAAAGTGCTTGTTTCAACTTTATAATTAAAAAAAAAGAAGTAAGTAATTAGATGAAAATGGCAACAAATGATCCAGAAGTGTTGCAAACGGTCGAGTTTGCATCAGATATGGTGAGAAAGATAAACGGAGTTTTAAAAACTTTAACTGATCACTGAGATTAATGCTATATAAATGCCAGAACATTCCAAAGAATACACTAAGAGTTCGGTGTTCTACTTTCAACTCACGCAGCTGGAAAACCTGTCAAATAGTGACTTAAAGTAAGTTTTTTTTTTCATTTCTGCTATATGACTGTCATAGATCTATGCAGCATTAGAGCATAAAGGGTAGCTACAAAGATCTATTGTGATTCTATTATTAGAATTGAATTGAGCCCACACACACTCCATGTCAGAGTACATCTCAAATACAACAGGTCACCACAAGATAACCCAGTGAAAACTCTGTGGAAGAGATCCAGTTCAAATTAGCTTTAACATCCTGTCAGGCATCTGTTTGGTCAAATAAAAAGCTACTGATACTACTCAAGCAACCCTGACAAGTAGAAGCTTATGTATGTTACATGTATTATCCATTATGTATTTTAAAATGTGTGGTTATATGTCAGACGCTACAGATAATTGCTCAATGTAGATAATCTTGGGATAAAAGTAATTAAGAACTTGTTGCCTTTTCCTTTTTGTCTGGACAAGGAAACACATGTTTGTCCTTAAAACTGTGCCTACAGATAAAGGCTAATAAAAATCTGGGCTTTGATTAGGCCACTTTGTAAGCAGCTGTCTGCTTTGGCTCATTTTTCAGTGGTTTTGTTCGTGTGTGCAGAATTAGTTTCCTAAAAGGCACTTTGTAGTTCATCTTTCAGACAGATGACCTCACATCACCTTCACACATTCTTATTTGGGATGAGCGGTACAAAGATTAATCAGTGATGAGGATACTCTCATAGACCTGGAGCCGAACGTAGTGTTCTAATTTTTTTTCTTGAAATAAAGGTGAAATTTTTGCCGTCTCTGTGATTATAGTTACTTGATACAAGAGGTTCCCTACCAGCAGGTCTTCTGATGTCATTTGGCTTTCATTAAACAGTCTCTTGGGCTGGATCAGCCCTGCAAACTCGGTTCTCATGAGATGATCGCTTGTATGTATCAGAAATCATTTTGGGACCTCGCCACACTTCCAGTCACGCACCGTCTTTTTTGAACACACACTTTTCCAGCAGGGCTGAGATGTTCTTGAAACCCGGGCTGTAATTTAATGCGTTTAAAGACGCGATAAATGTCGAGCAGTCGCCTCCTTACCTTGTTCACGTGACTAATAATTGTGTTTATATTAACCATTCCTGTTCCGTTTTTAACTGACACCTGAGAATATGTTGTTGGCACTGTGACGGTGAGCGTAATGAAAAAGTCCACGGTTTCCACGGAATGCAGATTTTACGCACTACGTTAGCGTGAGATGGCAATCTGAAGGCGAACGGCCGCAGATTCTTACACAGATGAGTTTGATGCACAACATTTATCATGAAGACTTTGCTGTGAATAATTTGGCCAGGAGATGCTGTTTTTGCGCTTCTTGCGGAGCATTGCTGACTCGACGGTCGTCCTGAGGAGCAGCAGCGTGGGGTAAACGGATGGGAGGGTTCACTGGGAGAGACGAATGAATGAACAGCTGGATGATGGGATTCAACAAAGACATGATCTGAACCGATTTGCACTTAGTGCTACACTATCAAGCCTCCCCTGATATTTCGCTGCTGGCTCCCGTCTTTTGTTGACATCATAAGCGTGTGTGCGACGGCCCGCGGTCCTCTGCAAACTGTCGATATTTTCCTCCCCTCTTCTACTTTCATTTATTTGAGGCAAATTATTAGAACCGTCTGCGTAAGAAGGAATAAGAAGACGTCGTGCAGGTCGGACGTCCTTATCTGGGTCTCCCACGTCCTTCCCCAACGAGGTATTTATTCTTCCATACGCATCCATCATGGTGCTTCTTATCTTATATGCGTTTTTCTTCGCAGAGTCCATATAACCACCCTTTGGCATGCACAGTGCTGCCATCAGATACTGGTTACTGTTTTGTTTAGCTTCTGTGTTAAGGTGGCCTTTAGCACAACATATGACTGCCCGGGTGCATTTTTAGCTGCCATTAAAGACAGCTTTTCAGCTTTCATTGCTCTCAGTCAATGGAAATATTTTATGTGTTTCCATATCTTATATACAGATAAACCCAGTTAATGCAGCAGCCCCGTAGCTACACAGTAGAGGACGTTTACAGGCGAGCACCAGCAGCAGAGTGAAGTGGCCTTGATGGTAGATCCTTTTATGCAAGTCAAATCCTCTTGGCATGAGCTGTTTCTATGGTGACAGAGATTCACCAACTGATCTGAATATGGAAAAGACTAAATTTATTGAGATGTTAATCAGAATAAAAGTACATTTACAGTCATGGTTTAAAATAAATTACACTCACTTTTAATTCTAAGGCTTTAGAAAAATCTGGTCCTTTGCAGGTTTTAAAATGCGGCAAATATAACCTCAGATAAACTACAAAAGCATGACATAGTGTTAATATTTATTTAACAAAAAGTAAGACAATGCAAAAGCAGTGTGTGAAGTAGGCACTTGCTGTTTTTTCATAAGAATTGAGAGGGTATGTAGCAGCCAGGTGCTGCTAATCAGATAGACTTTATTTTTGATCATCAGGAATTATGACCCTCACTATCAAAGCAGAGGTTTTTCCACTTTATTGTTCTTGGGTTTTCAGTTGTGTTAACACAATGCCAAGCAGGAAAGACATCGGAAATGGTCTCAAAGAAACAATTGTTGTTGTTCAATAATCTGGGAGGTGCCATTTCCAAACAATTTGAAGACTATATTATTACAGTGACAAAAATTATTCACAACTATAAAATACTCTGGATTAAACCAGCTCCAGGAAAACATCAAACACCAGCTGTCAGCCTTGAAGACAAGTGGATAATTTGTGCAAGGTACAAAAAAGCAAGAGAGGGTGCGATCACATTTCCTTACGGATCCCTTTGAGTTTCTAAAATCACTTTTCACCATAGCAAAAAGGGAATACCTGAAGACAAGGCAAGAACTAGAAACCCATCTTGAAAAAAGTATACAATGACAAGAATTAGTTTGAGCCAACACCTATTCCAGCAGTTATACCACCCATCAGCTTGCGAAAACACTTTGGGAAAGCATCTGCGTCAGAATGTATAGAAAATTAGTCATGGCTGAAATCCACTAGCAAGAGGAAACATCAAGATGTGCTTGGGCAGTATCCCAGGTGAAACATGGGTAGTGGATGAAATGGTTAGGTGTGGAAAAAATGGAGTACCACCTCAGAAGAGCTATGAAAGATAGAGCCAAACATTCTATCATCAGATCAACATACAATATTCTCTGACGGTCTGAAGTACATCATATCAACTGATACAACTGAAATGATAACGGGAGAGTATTCTGACAAAGAAGCAACAAAGCTGCAGTTCTGGACTCCCGGATTAAAGCAGGTGGCTGTATCTAGGACAGCAACTTCAAGAACCCACTGAAATTGCCATCGCTAACTTAAGATTAGACATTGCACTGTGTTGTAGTGTGTTGAACTCACACTGTGCTGACTGCTTTATTAAGTTCACTGTGCACTGGGAAGATGTCATAAAGGAAGTCAATGAGTTGAAGAAACTATAGCGTAGTGAACTAGTAGTGGAAGCAAGGCAGAGAGGCTACATGGCAAATATCTCTACAATGGAGATTAGATGCAGAGGATTGCTTGCAACGTCTCAGTAAGACTCCTGAAAGGCATATGTATTAAAAGATAGACGCTGCAACAAACCATGAAAAAGAAATTGTTGGCAGTATATTTTTAAATCATCCTCTGTTGAGCAACCTTTGAACCATAAAGAAACTTTCCATAACTTTATTTGCAACGTATAAAAGGAAAAGAAAAAAAAAATCATGAATAATTCTTAAGAAATAGATTGCTTGTAATTCAAGGATGTGTTTTTCTAGCTTTTATTTTTACAGTATAAATATATTCCTTATGCCAAAAACTTGTTTCTGTTCATCTGGATGTATCGTTTTCAGTGGGAGAAACATTTCATCACTCATCCAAGTGACTTCTTCAGTCTCAGCTGACTGCAAGTTTCCCCAACCTATAAACCGCACATTTGCATAATGACTGAAACCAGCCCACTGAAGGAACAATGGGCTGTGAGGTCAGTTCCTTGAACATTGAACATGCAAATTGTCAGCTGAGACTGAAGAAATATAATATAATATAATATAATATAATATAATATAATATAATATAATATAATATGAGCTGGTTCCACAGAAGCTTGAAGGTTGAAGGCTTTGCCTTCCATTCTATTTGTAAATACCATAGGAGCCAAAAGTAAACCAGCACTGGGGTGATATGGTACTATGAGGTCTTTACTATTAGAAGACATTTAGAGATATTGCATAAATGGAAGAAAGCAGTCCAACATATTTGTTTAATATGCATATTAAAGGACATATCCTAGTCAAATATGACTCAGAGACTGTTCATAGTACTGGAAGCCAAGGTAATGCTTCCTAATGTTATTGCCTAGGAGAAGTGTTTATAAATAATGTAAATACAACTGGTCTCAGCATAACACCCAAAGGAAGTTCATAATTAACCTTAGCTTTCCTATTTACATGAATAAACTGAAGTTTATTAGATACAAAAGATATTCAAACCCCTGCAGCAAAGTACCTTTAATACATGTCGCTTGTTCTACTCTATGTAGTAAAATATTGTGGACAATAGTATCTAATTCTGCAGTGAAGTCTAGCGGGACAAACAACAAGTTCAGTTCACTGCCAGAGAGGTCACAGGATCATTCTGAACCTTCTCTAGTGCTGTTTCTTATTGTAATGAATTCTGAATCCTGACTGTCAGAGTTTAGAAGATTTAATTCAATTTTATTTATTTTATATAGCACCAAATCACAACAACAGTTGCCTGAAGGCACTTTATATGTAATGTAAATGCCCTACAGTAATACAAAGAAAACCCCAACAATCATGACCACCTGTGAGAAAGCAGGAAAAACTCTCTTTTAACAGAAAGAAACCTGCAGTAGAACCAGGCTCAGGGAGGGGCAGCCATCTGCCGTGACTAGTTGGGGGTGAGACGAGGAAGATAGGAGAAGACATGCTGTGGAAGAGAGCCACAGTTATTAGTTAATAAGAATTAATAATTAAATACAGAGTTGTGTATAAATACATATTGAGTGAAAAGGTGACTGAAGAAGAAACACTCAGTGCATCATGGGAATCCACAGCAATCTAGATCTTTTGCAGCATAACTAAGGGAGGATTCAGGGTCACCAGGTCCAGCCCTAACTATATGCTTTATCAAAAAGAAAGTTGTAAGCCTAATCTTAAAAGTAGAGATAGTGTCTGTCTCGCAAATTCAAACTCGGAGCTGGTTCCACAGAAAAGGGGCCTGAAAGCTGAAGGCTCTGCCTCCCATTCTACTTTTAAATACTGTACGAACTATCGTACTATCAGAGTCCAGTTTCTGTACTGTGATGAGGTCTGAAACCTGACTGAAAATCTTAAAATAAACCATTTAGCTGGGTCAGCCTGGCTACAGTGCTGAAAAGAAACATCAACATGATTGTAATGCAGTGGCGGGAACTTTCTGAAGTAACATTATAAAGAACAGTAGGCCAAAATTCACTAGCTGGTCCCACGTCCTCATTTTAGGTTTGGCAGCATTTTTTAGTAGATAAAGGCGAATGGCTTAATCAAGAATTGAGCTGTGGTTTGGGGAAGAAATCGATGGGGACTGGCGGCGGCTCCCGGGCCTGGCAGATCCCCATGTACTAATGAAAGGTGAAGAAATTAAAGTATTGAAAAAAGGGCAGGGAGGGTGGGGCACAAAAATGAGAACGAACATGGTCCCGCTCCTGAAATTCAGATTATTTATCTCCAATTAATCTACAATGATGTGAGAGACTTCAAGTTGCCACTAAATGTGGTTCTACAAACCACTAGATGATATGGGATACTTAGTTTTTCCACATGCTGCTTCTGCATTTTGGCTTCGTTCTTGTTCAGTTTTAATAATAATGAATAATAAATAGAAATTGTTTGGAGTCTGAAATGTTATTAAAAACAATATGCCAATGAGACCTTTGACAGAATCCTAGGATGTATCCATTGGTTGTATGGTTGATTTGAAAAAAAGTTTGTTGTTGCAGTATTTTTTCAGGCTAATTTGTGTAGGAGGGATTTCCTCCTCACTGACCATTTTGCGTATTTTTGTGTGGCCTCAAAACAAGTCAGAAGAATGCTGATCATGACTCATTCTGTGTTCACATCTTTCTCAGTTGTGTCTCTTGACGTGATGGCTGTGTTTTTGGTGCTTCTTCTCTCCACGCTCCTCCTGTCTCTACACTCCACTCCTCTACGAGCCTCTCCTTCCTGCCCTGTGGGCTGTCGCTGCTACAGCCTCACTGTGGAGTGTGGCTCCACAGGCCTGAGGGACATCCCCAAATACATCCCTTTATCCATACAGGTAGGATTGATGCCTTAAGGCGATTCAATTTAATTCAAATGCAACAAAGTAGTCCTATATATTTGTTTAATGTGAGCATTAAAGGTCTCCAAGATTCCTCACAGTGTTACTGGAGGACAAAGTAATGCCATCCAGAGTAAGAATATGGATACACACAATGTTTCTAAGATTGTTAGGAATAAGTACAATATCTTCAGTTTTATCTGGATTGAGAAGCAAAAAATTAGAAGTCATCCAGGCCTTTATGTGTTTAAGACAACCTGCAGTTTATCTGGTGTGTGTCACCCAGTTTCATGGATAAATAAAGCTGGGTATCATCTATATGTATACATTTTCATCTAGCAATGAAAATGTATAATGTGCTTTCTAATAATACTGCCTGAAGCACATATAATGTAAATAGAAATGGTCCTAGCACAGAACCCTGTGGAACTACATAATCTTAGTGTGGGAAAAAGACTCCCCATTTGCATGAACAAACTGCAGTCTGTTAAATAGATAAATGCAGTGCAGCAGTAGTAAAATATTATGGTTAAAAAGTTAATTAAGTCTGAATCCTGACTGAAACTCTTCAAATAAACAATTTCTCTGCACATGAGTTGCAGTTAGCTGCTTTACAACTACTCTTTGAAGAAATTTTGAGATTGAGATTGTGATTGAGATTAAAGCATTGATCACAATGTATCAGATGTTTTAAGACAATACTCCTATGTACCTGCTCATCTTGTCTTCTCTCCATCCAGACCATCTTTCTCCAGGACAATGTGATTGGTCAGATTCGTCGACAGGACCTCACCATGCTGAAGCACCTGCACTATTTGTACCTGCAGGTAATAAAAGCACATACACACCTAGACACTTACACTAAGACTCTTTAGCCTTGAGTTTTCATCTGTTGACTACATCACATCGTAAGTACATACGAAGTCCATACTAAGTATGGATTTGTATACATTCTAGCAGTGGTGTACGCTGTCTTTACTTCACTCAGTAGTATCATAATACAGTGAAGTATTACCCTCCAAAATGTTTTAATGCAACAGAGGAAGGATTTCATTGAACAGGTTTAAGAATACAGCATGGTGGATGTCCTATAAGGGTGCAGCAAAAGGCTGTTATTGCTAAATAAAACTAAATTAAAATTAAGTGGGTTGAAATTTTTGTTAACTAATAGATGACAGATGTTTACCAAATACATACCTCATTGTGACAAAAACACTGTCAAATGTTAGACTGTCCCAAAATAAAAGGATCACAACAGAGGAGACAGAAAATGTGTTTCAAAAGCATCCTCAGAAGTAGTGGTAGTTCCAGGAGAGTAACCAGAAGCAGATGTTTTTTTAGTTTTCTTTTCATGTCCCTCTTCCTCTAGAACAACACCATCTCAGCCGTGGAGCCTGGCTCTTTCCAGAGCCTTGGTCAGTTATTGGAGCTAGCACTGAATGGAAACCGCATCCATTTGGTGACAGCTGACATGTTTCAGGGACTCGAACATCTCCGCATTCTGTACCTGGCACGAAACGACATCACACGGCTGCTGGACTACACCTTCCGTGGCCTACAGGTACACTCTCACTTTCCTATTCAACACAGCAGCTTTGCTGAGCCCAAATGAAGCTTCATAGATAATGTACATCATTCTCTTAATGTCTCAGCGTCTGCAGGAGCTCCACTTACAGCATAATAGTATAGAGACGTTAGCTGACCAGGCTTTAGTTGGGTTGACTTCTCTGGCTCTGCTGGACCTGAGTAGGAATAATCTACACACAATTGGCCCTGCAACTCTGCGGCCTCTAGTGAGCCTGCAGGTCCTACGTATCACAGGTGAGACTCCTTTACTGATGACATTGGAACCCATGTTGTGTGGGGGGGGGTTGGGTCTTTTTTTTTTTAAGTTTCATGCATAATAACATATGTTCACTGAGTTACAGATAGCTACTCATGTAGAGACTAGTAATATGGTAATCATCATCACTCTTTAGGGCAGAACATTAAGTGGCTTCTGTCTTGTGCTATGCTGCAGATAATCCATGGCGCTGTGACTGTGCGTTGCACTGGCTGAGGACCTGGATTGATGAAGAGGGTCAGCGTCTGCTTAGCTCTGCAGAACGTCGACTAGTTTGCACCGAGCCACCACGCCTGTCCCATCTGAGCTTGGTGGAGGTTCCTCTCAACAGCTTGGTCTGTATCCCTCCCTTGGTGCAGCTGGAGCCAAAGAGGCTTGCAGTGCATCTGGGAGAGAGCCTCAGGGTGTCATGCCATGCCACTGGTTATCCTCGGCCACAGGTAATGATAATTAGAGTGAAATAAAGCGATAATTAAGTTTTAATATTATTTTAAATTATTTTGTTTTCCCCACCTTTTACCATAACTCCTGTCTATCAAATGAGTGAATTTGTTTGTACTGGCCTTCTTTGACTGTTCCAAATACACTGCATGTAATCCGTGTGTTCAGCTAAAGTGGTTTCGCCGATTTTCCTCCTTTTTTCATTTATTTCAAACATCTTAAAACCTCATCAATTACAGTCTCCAGTTCAGGTTGACAGTACTGTAACAGCAGTATCTGTTTTTCTTTTTTGTACTGTGATGGTTTAACCTTTGTAAGACCACTGAAGAAAGAAATGTCAATACCTTTTACAGGTGACCTGGAGGAAGGCTTCCCAGGGTAAAGTAGTCCTTTCTCCCAGAGGCTTGGTTCAGGAGTTGGATGCAGGTGGAGGCGGAATGGGAGGAGCAGAAGAGCCCTCGCAGGAAGGCAGAGTCAGTCTCCAGAAGACTAATGGCGAGCTCTTTGACCCCGACACTGGCAGTGGCATGTTGTTTCTCAGTAATGTAACTGTGGCTCATGCAGGCTTCTATGAATGTGAAGCATGGAACGCAGGAGGTGTGGCCAGGGTCACCTTTCAACTTGCCATCAACTCATCAACTTCCTCCTCATCTTCTTCCTCCATCTGGGCTTCATGGGCCCAGGTGTCCCCACCGTACTCACCTGCCTGGCCTCGACTGAGGAGCCACGGTCCTGCTTTGGGCTCAGATGTAAGCCGGGAACCCCTGTATGCTCTGGGCAGCATGGCCTTCAGTGCTCTGGGAGCTGCCACTCAGACTGCCATTGCTGTGGGCATCTCACTGCTGACTTTGACTGCTCTGCTGCTAGTCGCCATGATCTACAGTCGACATCACCAACGGGACAAAGAGGCTGATGGAGCTGAAAAGGTGCATATATGTTCAATACTACAAATGTGAATGGCATATTTTAAAAGTAGAATAAAGGCATTCATCCTGAAAGTAGATAGGAATTTAAGAATTAATTTTTAATTATTTGTCTGTGTCAGTTTAACACAACCAAATCAAAAGAAGCACAACAAGATGACAGAAGTTTTGTTACAACTGAAGTAAAGTGCAAAGTCGAAAAGACAGACAAATGTGTAGTCCATGTAAACCGTGTTCATGTTAACATAGTTTTGGCACAAATGGTACCTCATGACCACATGTGTCAAGGTATGTTTTATGAGCTTATATTACAATCGGTGTATCGGGGTCAAAATAACTGTTCTTGTTATAACTTTAAAATTTGTTATGTGTGACCAAACAAATCTGCAGCAGTCATATAATAATAGAGATACATACAACCTGATGATGTAGATGTGTTTTTATGTATTTAGGTTTGTTCAACCAGTCTACGTGTGTTCTGTGGACTTGGAGAGGAAACTTGACCGCATCCCTCTGAGTATCCTCTGGGGTATGCTTTGGGACCATGGTGTGTGTGTCCTATTGCTACGAACCATTTGATCCCTGTCTGATCGTTACAGTAGCTTGGTTTACATTGCCCCCAATAAGTCTGACTTGTTCATGGTGCATGCTGAACTCCGCCAGGGCTGCCCTTTGTCACCAATTCTACTTTTAAATATCCTAGGAACCACAAGTAACCGAGGAGTCTAAGAGTAAAGTGTAAGGGCTTGACCTTATATGTTCAAAACCTTGTATGGAAAAGGATTTTAACTTCTGGATTTTACATGGAGACAATGAAGAAAAGACAATATGAGCGAAATATGCTCTCTACCTATTCCCTGTCAGTACTCTCAGTGCAGCCTTTAACTGAAGGCTTTTGGGGGAGTTTTTAGGACATCCTGATAATAATGAATTACAATAATCCAGTCTAGAAGTAATGAATGCATCACAAGTTCAGCATCACTCTAACACAGGATGTTTCTAATTTTAAAGATATTGCACAAATGGAAGAAATCAGTCCTACATATTTGTGTAATATCCTGGTCAAAAATGACTCCAAGATTCCTCACACTGTTACTGGAGGCCAAGGTAATCCCATCTAGATTAAAAGGTGGGAAGTAATGAAGTACAAATACTTTGTTACTGTGCTTAAGTAGAATTTTCAGGTATCACTATGTAAAGACTGCTTCACAGCTGAGCCAGGGACCACACCTCTGCCACACACTACTTTACTTGAGTAAAGTACAACTACTCTGTACTCTTTCAACTTTTTAATTTTACTGCCTTTATGTTTAAACAAATATCTGTATTTTCTACTCCTTACATTTTCAAAACAAACTTGTTATTTTAGGTTCAACTGTATCATCTTTAGCGTTTATAATCAGAGTCAAAATGGGCCGGAAGGGGTGCAGGTTTCTGTAAGTTGTGGTTATGGTACTTTAGAATCTAGCTACTTCTACAGAAGAGGAAGAAGCATGAAGAGAGTGACATTTTTTAAGTAACAGGTCATTTGAAGTTCAGTGTTTCTATCAGCTCAACAAACATCAGCGAAAGCACAAACTGTTTGTGTGCAGTTTAGCACACTGTATCTGCTAGCTAAAGGAGAGAAAAGAGTGCCAGATAACTTCAGAGATGGAGAAAGATGTTGGACGACAGACAGGAAAGGAGAGGAAGAAGAAAGGTTAGATTTAGAGGTAAGGACTGTAAAGAGTATTAGAAATACTCCAGTAAAAGTTGAAGTACTGAAGAAACTTCTTTACTCAAGTAAAAGTGAAAAAGTACAGGCTTTAAAATGTACTCAAAGTACGAAAGTAAAAAGTAGCTTTTAAGTAGAGAAAGCCTATACTTCTGCCCACCTCTGTCCAGAGTAAGCATATGGTTAGACGCCATATTTCTAAGATTTTACAATACAATTTTACAAGTACAATAACCTCAGTTTTATCTGAATTTAGAAGCCGGAAATTAGAGGTCATCCAGGTCTTTATGTCTTTAAGACATTCCTGCAGTTTAACTAATTGGTGTATCTGGCTTCATGGATAGATAAAGTCGGGTGTCATCTGCATAGTAGCGAAAAAGTTTGCTATACCTTCTAGTGATACTGCCTAAGGGAAGCATGTATAATGAAAGCAGAATTGGTCTTGCACAGAACCCTGTGGAATTCCATAATTAACCTTAGTGTGTTAAGGACTCTCCACTTACATGAATGGAGTGGGACACCAAAAACAAAACAGTGCAGCGGTGCAGCGGAGGGGAGGGGGTGATGACGGGAAATTGTGAGGGACATACAAAGTGACAAAACGAATAACAAAAATTGTATATGCAGGAATAAATAACAAGTTAATGTTTCAACTCACTTTAGAGTGTCTTCCTCTCTCTTGTACTCATGTTTATTAACATTATTACCAACATATGCCAGGGAGTCCACTGGGGATCCTACAAATTCTGGCCAGCCGTTGGTGGTGCCCCTGATATACAGTGGCTTGCAAAAGTATTCGGCCCCCTTGAACTTTTCCACATTTTGTCACATTACAGCCACAAACATGAATCAATTTTATTGGAATTCCACGTGAAAGACCAATACAAAGAGTTGTACACGTGAGAAGTGGAACGAAAATCTTACATGATTCCAAACATTTTTTACAAATAAATAACTGAAAAGTGGGGTGTGCGTAATTATTCAGCCCCCTAAGTCAATACTTTGTAGAACCACCTTTTGCTGCAATTACAGCTGCCAGTCTTTTAGGGTATGTCTCTACCAGCTTTGCACATCTAAAGACTGAAATCCTTGCCCATTCTTCTTTGCAAAACAGCTCCAGCTCAGTCAGATTAGATGGACAGCATTTGTGAACAGCAGTTTTCAGATCTTGCCACAGATTCTCGATTGGATTTAGATCTGGACTTTGACTGGGCCATTCTAACACATGGATATGTTTTGTTTTA
>VUQG01031896.1:0-10255 GCA_015106755.1 Etia nguti | reverse complement strand
GCTTTTTAACATTTTGTAAAGAAGCAGGCAGCCAAATACTAGTGACAATGGTGGCTTTTCACAGTATCTGTGGTAGGAGATGTATATCAGCATCAACGTATGAATGTATGCAAGGGTGAACTTTCATTAAGGTGGAATGACATTTTGTTATAATAAATGAATCAGTCAATGACCCAAAGGTCAAAAGCCAAACAAAGGGAGTTTGCAGTTTTGTTAAAAAGCACATCACAATATCAGCTATAAAATGTATAGAAAAGTCTCCTGTCTTCTGCCATATAGTGACCACCTTTTTTTTTTTTTTTTAAGTCAGAATACAGATAAGAGTGTAGAGGCCTCTCTGATAGATAGTCAGGAATCCAGGAGACAGTAGAAGTGGTGAAACATATCCTGAGTATCAAGGACTTCTTGGACATTCTGTTAGGTAATTAGGCAAATAATATTACTTTTAATACAGTTGCAAATATTTAATATCCCATAAAAGCACCAACACCACAAACATCAAAGAGGTCCAGTTCACTGATTTAAACAGGCTGAGTTGAAGATTAGTAGATCTGTGACTAAAGTTTAAACAAGCAAATTATATAAATAAAAAAATAATAATTTGTTTTGAAATTCATCTGGAAAAGGAAAATTATCCACAGAGACTAAAGCAGTTTTTTTTTTTTTACACCTCAAACTTAAAAGGCTGATGGGGTATGTTTGTCAGCATGGCGGCTGGGTGGGTGGGCAGCATGGACACCCAACTTTGTGAACATGATAACTCAAGAACGCATATACTGAGGACCAGACCTGGTGACTGCTAGTATTTTTTTCTGTATCAGGCTCTAAGCATGTTTATTTCTGCAGTAAAGTTTGACATTTTAACTTGGAGCCTACATGAACAGACTGTTGCCTGTCTGTTACCTCCAATTTACATGATACTGTGTTACTGGAGGTTACTAAGGGTCTTCATAGGGTTCAGAGTTTGAACCCATGGCAGGTTGTCCATACATCCAGTTCTAGACTTCATCTAACCTGAACCTGATATTCATGCATTGAGTTTTAAGAGAATGGGTAACTTCATTTAAAACGGATTGTAGGATATTCAGGCTTGGTCTAAACTAAACTCAAAGATAATTACAACTTATCCAGAATGAAACCAATCCAAAGTGGCCCATTTAGAGAGAGAACAACAATGCTTCCCACAGTATAATTCACCAGGCTCTGGACTGCATTCAATTCAATTCCAATTCAATTTTATTTATATAGCGCCAAATCACAACAACAGTCGCCTCAAGGCGACTGCTTACTGCTGCCAAGTAAGCAGGCAGTTACTTTGGTGTCCTAGATTTTCATTGGTCCAAAAAAGTACTAGGTTGTTTTGTTGCAATAGCTTCTACTAATACTTACCAATTAAAGGGGAATATTAAAATAAATGTTTGAAAACTTAAAGCTTACCTGATCTTAAAGCTCTTTATCACAACCCACTTTCAGTATCACAAATATTTCAGAGCAAATTGTTCCCACATTGTGTATTTTCTTTTAAAAAACCAACAACGTGGTTACTTCAATAAAAATAATTAATACCAGTAAACGTGGGCTTTGTTACCCAGCTATAGACCCACATCAAGCAGAAAGTGGGGAAACGGGACCAACAAAACATGTCCTGCTAACTCATAGACTTCAGGCCCACTTTAAATTAAAAAGGAGCAGATTAGATAAAACTTGGAACTGGTCCAGTTTGACTCCTTAATCTGCCCTCCTATAAACACTGTGGATCCTGTACTTACTACACCTGATTACACTGTCAAATCCTTGACAGCTTGTTTGAGTTACTGTTACTGCAGGCAGTGAGGAAGGCCAACAGTGAAGATTTTGAGCGTCAGTGTTTGTGCATCTGTGTGGCTTTATCTGTACATGCACATACTAGTACATATATATACAATGGAGGTAAGAGAAAGAGGGGGAAGTGTTATCAGAGAATCAGTGGGATTAAAAAGTGGGAATCAGTGGGATTTCCCAATGCAAGCGTTGCACAAATGGAGTTGGAGAGGGGCAAGAACATGTGTGTTTAATATGATAAGCCAGTCAGCCAACTCAGCCAGAGCGATCCAGATGATGTGTCATCACTCCGTTGTTTTATCTGTTGTTTCTTTGATTACCGGACATGCCAAGTCTGTTCTGACCCACGATCAGCCCATAAACCAGTCCAGCCATTGAACCACAAAAATGTCTGTGCTGGTCTATCATTAAGCTACTCGCATGCAAACACAGTTCAAGTGTTTTTGTGCCATGGCAGAACTTTCCTCATCAAAGTCCAACTGTAATTTCATGGACCCAGTGGGGAGCCAAAATGTGAAGCAACTTTGCATTGCACAGCAAGCAAACTGAACTAAGTACATTATCAAAAATGCAGTAGTATGTGCTGTTGGTTTTACTCAAACAGTGTACCCATAGTCAGTAAGCCAATCTCAGTTTGAGAGACACTAACCTGACAAATTTCTCAAAAGAAACCCAAACCTTCAGTCGTGGGCAAATCAGAACTTACACCCACACATTTTTCCTTTAGTAGCATTGCATTGAAAAGTTAATTTGGTGTTTTGATCCATCCTCAAATGTCCAGGTAAAGAAATCCCAGAAAACTGATTCTGTTCATCTGGAAATCGCATTTTTATTGCAAAAAACAAGGAGGGGGCCTAATGGTGCATTTTAACCATTTTAACCAGCTCTCTTTGAATGGTACTCATGGCCATTCATCAAAGGTCATGACAATTTGCATATTAATGATCATAAAACTGAACTCACGGCCTAGGCTGGGGAAACCTGCAGTCAACTGAGACTGAAGAAGTCACCTGGATGACTGATGTAACATTTCTCCCACTGAAAATGCAACATTCAGACGAACAGAATCAGCTCTCTGGAACAAAGTTCTGGTGTTCACCTTTAGGGCTGTGCATGGTGAATCACCCACCTATATTAGCAAACTTCTGTATCCATATGTCACCAGCAGGACTCGTAGGTCTTCTGATCAGGGCTTGTTATTCATCCTGAAATGTTAGCCATCACACTAATTACTTTGTACCTCTGACTGCTTCTTCAAGGTCAAATAAGTGTTTGTTTCTATGAAACCCTGCAGTTTAACATTTGTTGCTTTCATTGTCAGCGTACTTTCAGTTCCCAAATTAACATGTAAGTTTATCTTTTAAGTTGCTCAACTTGTGGGTCTTGATCCACTTTCAGACTCTAGATTCATTCCCAGTAAATCAAAAGCAAATGGAAAAAAGTGTTGCTTGAAATGTACTGGATACATGGGACAGCAGTGTCCACATTCCAGCTGCATGGTTGAAGACGAGCACAAATACCACTGACTAATTGGTGCTTTTTTAACTGAATGTGCATTCTCATTTAACTTTCCACTTGTAACTGTTGTTACAATCTCCGTCCACACTGCCATGTATACTACTTTTGAAGCCTCAGGCCTGGGAAAGAAACACCATCTGTGATCTTTTTCCAGACATCCAGTGACTCATAACCATCTAAACATAATATCCTAAACCTACAGACAGAGTCATAGACCTGTATTTGCCTACAAGAAGAGCAACAGATGATTCATTTATTTTAGAGGTTTTAGTACTATTTAAAATACTATTCTATGCTGTCTTTAGTGTATGTATTAAAATGAGCATGTGAAACTTAGTAATTAAATTAAAACCCATTACCTAAAAGTGTATATTTCATACTTAGAACCATTTCCTTGTTTTTGTTAAAAATAGGAGAAAAAACCCATGTACTAGTTTCCAGGCCAAAGAAACAATGGGTTTTTTTTCTCATCTCAGTATTTTGCAACATGTAACAGTAACTATGTATTATTGCCAGATAAGTCACTCACTGTAGGTCATTGTGACCAGATGTGCTGCTAAGCTACTGTTTGTGGAAACTGCTGTAACTCTGCTCAGGACTTTTTTGTTTGGACGCCGGTCACAGCTGGAGACATCATTGTGGCTCTGTGGAGAGGATGAGCAGTGTTTACCTCTACAGGAAGTGTTGGTCATGGTGAAAGAGGGAAGCACTGCGGCTTCTTCCTGTGGGGTTTAGCTATCCCAGAGGTGTTTAGCTCATAACCACAGTTTTAGCTGCCTAAAGAAATGCAGAGCAAGCTCAGCAAGACTTCGCAAACAGCTATACTTACAGGTTTCTTTTTTTATTACCCTAACCTCAGAGCCTCTCAAAACTGATGAAACTATCATACACCAGTTTTGTTTTTTTTTCTAAAAGAAAAAAATCTATAGTGTAATCTTCGCTTTTCTATATTTTTGGGGCCTTTTTATGGCTTTATTTTTGATAGGGACAGTAAAGACTGACAGGAAAGTGGAGGAAAGACAGAGGGGAAGACATGCGGCAAAGGTCTACGGGTCAGACTCGAACCCTGACCGGCCGCTCTCAGCCGTGCGGCATATGGTCACCTGCTCATTCCATATCTATAGTGTAATCTCTTTGTACAGACCCTACAGTATTTAGGACAAAACCCAAACAATTAGCTTTTGTTTATGTATGACTGAGCCTTTTCTTGGCTCACATCTTTTTTTACAGCTGTTCCACAGCGATATGGTGATGGCATGTAGGAAGGCTTACCGAATAAGCAGTGTCACTTGACATGGAAAAGTACAATCAGCTCAAAAGTATTCTCTTGTGTTTCGGGAATAATGGCACCACTCAAAATGTTCGCTTAAATAGAGACATTTCAGTCAGTACTGACAACAGGAGGACACACAAAATCTCATTAATCATTTTTAGAGCTTGTTGTCACATCGCATTTAAATTTAAAATCCAGAGGATGATTTGGTGGTGTGTGGCGGCAGCTGAGCAGAATCCACCAGGGAAGTCAGATATAAACAAGAAAGGAGCAAATAAAAACTAGGAAAACATATCCAAGTAATTTTTTTTTAAACATCATATTTTAAGCTGAACATACCAATCAGGTATATTACTACAATTACTGACAGGTGAAATGAATAAAACTGATTATCTCTTCATCATGGCACCTGTTAGTGGCTGGGATATAGGGAGCAAGAAAACATTGTGTTCTTATAGTTCATGTGTTTGAGCGAAGGACCATACTGCAATGACTTGGTCAGAGCATCTCCAAAATTGCAGCTCTTGTGTGGTATCCTGGTCTGCAGTGGTCAGTTTATCAGTGGTGAACCAGCAACAGGGTCATGGGCAGCCAAGGCTCATTGATGCACATGGGGAGTGAAGGCTGCCCATGACCAGCCAAAAAGGAGGCAAATAAAAGGAAGCAAAGCTATTTGACCATTTTGATACCTTTGGATTGCACAATAAAAAAAATCTAGTTGTTCTTTTATGGAGAATTTTATGAAACGGGGCGCTCCACTGTCATCCCGAAAGCTCCAAGTCAGTTTTAGAGGAATGATGCTCATTCCTTCAGTAGAGTTCATGTGTTGTCTCAGGGTGTCAGCAGACTTTTATCTAGCTAAAGCAGTTCACCTTCAGATGCCTAGAACAGCAGCAGAAAAAGGAAAAATAAATGTGTTTAATTCAAATTATTACAGTTCCTTCTGGTCTTTGGCTGTGATTACTTCAAATTTAATGAGGCAGTAGATTCTGGAAACAAATTGCTTTTTACAGACACGCTATCCTCGCAAGTTCTACCTGAACATTTCATCTTAAAGTCCACGAGGAGGTCAAGTTTAAAATAAGCACTACTTTGAATGAAAGAGTTCCTTTAGATTTATAAGCAGGATTTGAAATGTCAGATATAAAAGGTTTACTGGAATTTGTTACTGCTTCTAGATTTGTAGCCACTATGAAAAAGTTAAGGCTTAATGGTACTGTGCGCACAATAAAACAGAGAACTGAAAATGGAAGAGTTGAGAGAAAATCTTTGATTCCAACTAAATGCTGCACTTTGCTAAATGGCAAGATCACTTTGTGTTCTTGGAAGAAAAAAACATCTGGTGCAGCCAGCTGGGAATAAATTAATGTGGTCTTGACACGCCTTTGCTATTAATGGGTACAGTGAGCACTAGTATATCTCACTTCGCAAAAGCTAACCTCATCCTTATTAAAATGTCTATTAAGAGGTTCATTTTTAACCCTGTTAAGCCAAGTGTATCGTATTTGATACATGTGTTGAGACTGAGTTTTTGAGACTTCTACTCATATAAACTCATATATGAAATTTAAAAATGAAAAATTTCATCAGAAGGTTTACTGAACACTATATTTTCAAGAATATAGAATTTTCTGGCAATTATTTCATGGTTGAGGCTTTAAAGGGTTAAAATATTCAAAAACCCAAATCTTCCTCACTTTTCACATTTCATTTTGTCCCTTTAGGTGATAAAGGAGACAAAGGAGACAAAGGTACACCCGGAAAACCAGGTCTGGAAGGCCCTCCTGGCTACCGAGGCCCCATGGGCCCTAAAGGCAGCAAAGGCCAAGCAGGCGCACCTGGAGATGCCTGCAAGATTCCTCACTCTTCTTTCTCTGTGGGACGCCGTAAGTCCCTGCACAGTCTGGACTACTACCAGGCGCTGGTGTTTGACACTGTGTTTGTCAACCTCTACGAGCACTTTAACATGTTCAAAGGCAAGTTCTACTGCTACGTGCCCGGGATCTACTTCTTCAACGTCAATATCCACACGTGGAACTTTAAGGAGACATACCTCCACCTGATGCACAACGACAAGGAGCAGGTGATCCTGTACGCTCAGCCCAGCGAGAGGTCCATCATGCAGAGTCAGAGCGTCATGCTGGATCTGGCTCTGAATGATGAGGTCTGGGTGCGGCTCTACAAAAGGGAGAGGGAGAACGCCATTTACAGCGACGACGTGGATGTTTACATCACCTTCAATGGATACCTGGTGGCTCCCAGCATCCAGTGAAGAGAAGGCAGGATGCACAGGCTGCGTGGGTCTGATTATTAAGTCTTTTTCCCAGGGATATTCCTTTGTGCCAAGAAACAGGGACTTATTAGCGCACAAAACAATTTAGGTGCTTAAATATTCCTTTCAACCCAGGGAGGAAAATGCTGTTTTGTTAAATAAAGACGGCCCAAAATGCTTAAACGTAAACCTTAAAAAGAAAAAAAAAAATAGGTGGCACAACTGGTACAGCATAAGGGAAAAAAGTTAAAATAATTTCTTTGCACTAGAAATACTTTATCGTACAAAGATCTTACTTTTTGTGCCATTTCCCGTGATCACCTGCTTTCAGGTACTTTTTATTGAGACGTTACACTAATTTTTCAGGAATTTAAAATCTGTGCAGTCAGTTTTATGTGACTTTTATGGTGCGATGCCCCTTAGCAACATAGAATCTGTCAGAGTGAAATGTATTGTGACAGTCGGCTATTCATTAAACAAATGTCCTCTTTCACAGAAGCAGTTTAAAATGTCAGTTCATCCAAATTACAAAAATGTCCCACATCCACCACCATTCCACCAACTGTATGTAGCCATGCAGAAATGGAAATGCTGAAGCTAAAAGATCCACTGTCCTAATATAAAATGATTGCAAATACATTAGGCAACTCCATGAAACATCACCAGCTAACAGACACGGGGTCGATTTTAAGCATTGCATATCTTCAGGTGCTTTACAGGAAAATATTACATTATGGAGTGACTTAAGCACATTTGACTTCCAGGCTTTTTAAAGGAAAAGACACACACATTACACTGTAATTTACTCAAAGTATAATTTACTTACTGTAAGTAACGCAATGCTTAAAATTACTTTACAGGTTTCTTGCAAAAGCCTGACTTGTTACCCTCTTATTCTAGTGTACCTGCCGGTAAATATAATTACATTGTAATTTCATATAAAATACATTGAATTACACCCTTAGTTGTGGGTCGTATTACAAAATGTTACCAAATATTTGCAGAATTTTTGTGCACCCAAACACAAGACACCTGGTAAAAGTCCAAACATCCCAGTCTTTAACACGGGGAATCAGACAGCACAGCAAACAATCCAAATGAAGAGCAGGGAAAAGGCAAAGATCATCGTGCAGTTCAGAGGTCATGCATGAGAATACAAAATCTGAACATCAGGGACGAGGCACAGGGAACATTAGCAATAATACAAAAATATAAAAGAAATGGGATCATGCAATCTCAAAGGAGGAAAAAAATAATACAGACAAATATTTACATAAGTCATAATTTGTTTGTCAAAACAAAACAACCAAAAATAAACTAGCAATTGTAATTATATTTACCTACAAATACTTAACAACAATAAGATAATTTAGGTGGAGTCATTCTCATTCTCATTTCTTCTTTGCTATTGAACTGCAGCCCTTTTTTTTTTTCAAGTGGATCACAATGGCTGTGAGCGTACTCCATATCTGCTGTCATACATTAAGAAAATCATAATCCAACTCGAGTGCTTATATTTGCAGTGGCATGGCTTGAAAATATTGCACAACTGGATTTACATTATTGTCCTTTTGTAATTTTGGTGAGCTGACCACTTTCCCAGCATATGAAAATACATAAGGTGCTTTATCAAATGCAGGAATGCATTTAACAGTTATCGTGTATTGTTTTAGGGACTTGAGGCTGCAGAGCAGTTTATGTAAATACCTGTAAATGAGCTTTCTGTAAGAGCTTTAATATGTTTTACCACTTGAGCTGTTGGGGCTGGACTGCGTATGCCTGCGTGTGTGTTTATATAACATATAAAGACAATATTTCCTTCACAAACCAAGTCTCTCCTCATTTGTATTAATGAGCAACAAAAGGACTTGTAGTTTTATATCAAATCAAGAGCTGTATATTGCATCAAGATTTAAAATGATCCTTTTTTGTGTGTGAACATTTCTGGAAGATTTTTTCTCACCTAATTCTCTTCCTGTTGCACCCTCCAGATTAGTGTTTGGCCACTCAACCTTATGAGGGGAATGATATTTGAGATCAAACCTGAAAACTGGCCAGATTTCTAAAATGAACAAACAAACTAGCAAACAAAAACCCATCTCAAACTCTGAGAGACAGCGGATGAGTCTACAGCACGCCAGCTCCATCTGTTTGGCCATATATCTCCCATTAGCTGTTAATGCCGTCCTCAGGGAGGCTCGGGGAGGAGAGGCAGACTGCAGCACTGTAAATACTTTAAGCCTTAGGTGGAGATCTGAAAACTGTGATGGGAAACAAAGCAGGACAGCTTTCCTGGATCATCAGCCCAGACTAGTGGAGGCTGTTCCAACATGCACAGCAGGCAAGCTGTTAGTTCAAATGAGCACTTTAGGGGTTTAATTTGGTTTAGTTTAGCTTTTCCTACTATGTTTTGCTATTAAAGATGGAATCTTTACGTACAAATAAATGGGTCAAAATGTATATTTGAGTAGGTAACTAAAAGATACTCTTTGCATCAAAGGCAGTAAATGCACCATTAGAGAGATAAATAAATCAGCAGTGACAAAACCAGCAAAATTAATGGCAATAATAACTCTTATGGGAAAGGTTTTACACATAGTGTGTAAACTGGCTCACTATGTTGCCCATTAAAAACAACAGCACTTAAAATAAATACCCTCACAGTCAGTTAAAGCGATAAGCTCAATTAACTCCAAGTTTACAGGATTCATGAAAACAACCGTCCACTTCAGGCTGTTTCAACTAATCCCATTAAACTTAAACAATGAACAACCAACTGAGACAAATTTTCCTTCCAATTATCCCCGATGAGTGAAAAACACCAGCTATCAAGCAGTAATGAAATTCTCATTTCACGTCTGGCAGCATTCTTCAGGTAGAAAGGTGGGCTACAGATTCATTTAAATGATCTATAATAATCATCGCATACAGTACAAACTCCACTTTACTCCCTACTCTTTGAAGCACCTGAAGACGATTACACACTAACCTGTTTTTTTCCTTTAGCAGAGGGGTTATAGTAGTTAGTTTAACTGCCACACATCCCTGTCTTTTTCTTATCTACTTAACCAGTTCAGATTCACAGTGTAACAGCAGTCTGGCAAGGAAGGAGTGGCTCGCAGGTCCAGCGGGCATGTGTTGTGGAGGTTGGCCGGATAAATCGAAGCCAGTCAGTTAAATCAAACAACAGACCTTTATTTGTTGTCAGCAACATAAGACCATGCAAGCCAGGTCTCCACGGCTCTACTCGGTCCGTACATGCATGCGCGGAGATTGGTAGTCGCCGGCGCCAGCCCGTTACAAGGGTAAGGTTTCTCCTGAGAACAGAACACGAGCAGTATGTAATGGCTGCCGCTAAACTCACACACCCA
>VUQG01031894.1:7572-19421 GCA_015106755.1 Etia nguti | reverse complement strand
TGCGGAGGGCTTTCTTATAAAGCAACAAACTATTTCTCCAGGCTAAATGATGATCTTCTAAATTTGTGACACGCCATTTCCTCTCCAGCTTACGAGTTATCTGCTTTAGGCTACGTGTTTGAGAATTATACCACGGAGTCAAGTATTTCTGATTTGAAGCCTTAGTTTTCACAGGAGCTACAGTATCCAGAGTCGTACGTAGTGAGGAGGTAAAATTATTAACAAGATAATCGACCTCTGTTGGAGTAGCGTTCAGGTAGCTGCTCTGCTCTGTGTTGGTACAGGGCATTGAAGATGATAACAGTGGGTGGATTATATTCTTAAACTTAGTTAAAGCACTTTCAGAAAGACATCTACAGTGATGAAGTCTAATCCCCACTGCTGTGTAATCAATTATTGTAAATGTAAATGTTACCAGGAAATGATCAGACAGGAGAGGGTTTTCATGAAACACTGTTAAACACTGTTAATCTTCAATTCTGCAGCCTCCAGATCAGGGTCCTCTCTTTTTGTCAGCGCTACCATCTCCAAACTGTACTTCATAGCAGGTGTCACTACCATCACAACCACCCTTTTATTTTTGCTGCTATGCTTCTGTCATAAATCATCCCTGACAGTCATCTCCAGCCACTCCATCCTGCCTGCACTCTCTTCTTCACCTCTCTTGTGCACTGTCCATGCTTTGGGCGGTTGACCCCAGGTATTAAAACTTATCCACCTTCACTACCTCTCCTCCTTTTGTATTCACCTGTCTGTCTCCTTCTCATTTACACACATGTATTCTGTCTTGCTTCTACTGACTTTCATTCCTTTTCTTTCCAAAGCGTGCCTCCACCACCTGTCCAGGCTCTCCTCCACCTGTTCCCTGCTCTCACTACAGATTAGAATCTACTCTGCCAACATTGTAGTCCATAGAGACTCCTGGCTGACCTCATCGATCAATGTGTCCCATCACCACTGCAAACAAGAAGGAGCTCACAGCCAAGTCCTGATGTAATCCCACCCCCACCTTGAACCCATCTGTCATTCTTACAAGACATCGCATTCACTGTTTTGGTGTCCTCATATCCTGCATCATGTCCTGCACCAGCCTCACAAACTTCAATTCCTCATGCAGTACCACATTTCCTCTCTTGGCACCTTTCGTTATACACTGCTCAGAAAAATTGAAGGAACACTTTGAAAACACATCAGATCCCAATGGAAAAAAAATTGTCAGATAGCTATACTTAAATGGACTGGGTAAAGTGTTAGGAATGAAAGGATGCCACATTGATTGACAGAAATGAAAATTATCAACCTACAGAATCCTGAATTCAAAGACACCCTGAAAATCAGAGTGAAAAAATGATGCTGCAGACTAGTCTAGTGTACCGAAATTTCATTGCAGCAACTCAAGATGACACTCAGTAGTTTGTATAGCTCCTGCCTGCTTCTATGCATGCCTGACAATGTAGGCTATGCTCCTAATAAGATGACGGAGGGTGTCCTGGGGGGATTTCCTCCCAGACCTAATCGCAGTCAGGCTGCCATTGCAGAGCCTGCTGTGTCTCTCCATGGATATGCCTCCCCAGACTATCACTGACCCACCACCAAACTAGTCATGCTGAACAATGTTAGAGGAAGCATGGTGTTCTTCACAGCTTCTCCAGACCCTTTCAAATCTGTCACGCATGCTAAGATTGAACCTGTTCTCATCTGTGAAAACCACCAGTGGGCACCAGTGATGGACCTGCCAGTTTTGACAAATGCCAATTGGGCTCCATGTTCTGGGTAGTGAATACAGGGTCCACCAGATGATGTCTGGCCCTCATGAAGTCTGTTTCTGATAGTTTAGTCATAGACATTTATGAGAATATCCCCCACACTATTACACCACAACCACCACCCTGAACTGTTAATATGAAGCAGGGTGGATCCATGTTTTTTTTAACGGTGATTAGGCCAAATTCTCAGCCCCTCCATCTTAATGTTGATCGAGACACATCAGAGCAGGCAGTGTTTTTTCTAATTTCTCATTGTCCAGTGAGTGGTGCTAATTGTAGCTTCAGTTTCCTGTTCTTAGCTGACAGATGTAGCACCTGATGTGATCTTCTGCCGCTGTAGCCCATCTGCTTCAAGGTTCAACATGTTGTGCATTTAGAGATACTCTTCTGCATAGCTTGGTTGTAATGAATACTAATTTGAGTTACCCTCACTTTTCTATCAGCCCAAATCAATCTGGTTATCTCCTCTGACCTCTCACATTAACATTTTTACTCAGAGAACTGTCACTCACTGGATACTTTCTCTTCTCCATAACGTTCTCTGTAAACTCTAAAGATGGTTGTGTGGAAAAAAATCACTGTGAACCAGCACTTTAGGATCACTTAAATCACCTTTCTTCCCCATTCTGATTTTAAATTTGAACTTCAGCAGGTTTTCTTGACCACGTCGACATACCAAAATACATTGAGTTACTGCCATGTGACTGGCTGATGATATATTTCCATCATCCGCGGTTGACGTGCTGTACCTAGTTGAGTGTATTTCTTTAAGACAATGATAAAAAGCAGAGTAAAAAGAATGAAAAAAATAAAATAAATCTTTTTTGTGGTAAAAAATAAGCCAGTTGTTTACTTAGCTGTTTTTATAGTGATAATACTAGACAAAGGTATTGTGGCCAAGAAACATGTGTACAGTTTTAAAGTTCATCTGTGGCTTTCACTTTCTGTGAGTAATGCTTACCAGCGTTTATTTTTCTTGACTGACTGACAGGTAGAGGAAATGGATTGAGAAACCTATGCACTTTCCTAGGGTACACACACACACACACACACACACACACACACACACACACACACACGCACTCATCCACATGCAAATTCAAAGCTGAAAAAGACGACGCACAAAAAAGAAATGACACAAAGCAGTATGCATTCTCTCTGGATTTTATTCTTTAGGAAGAGTTTCTGTTTGGAATTACAAAATGCACTGGTAGAAATAGCGGTGAGACTGGCTGAGAGTGTGACAGGTAAGAGCGTGAGAGAGACAGGGTAGAGAGAGAGAGAGAGAGAGAGAGAGAAAATAGAGAGTGAGTGAGAGATCAAAGGACCATCAGCCAGTTTTAAATCAACAGTACATCAACAGTTTTGGCGATCCCTTGACCCTCCCCCAACACAAAAGTATAAGGAAGAATACACCATCGTCTGAACTGTACTTTCTTTTCTTTCTTTATATTTTTATTTTTTCTGTTAAATTAAAAACAGTTCTTTCTTCTTCCTTTTTTTTTTCTCGTGGTGTCCTGAACATGGTTGTGCTGTGCCTCAACCCCATGTAACAGAAGAAAAACAAACAGGACTTTGACTCTCACCAAAGTCTCTTTTTGTGTTTTTACTCTTTAGATTTTTTTTTTTGATTTTTAAAACATTTTTTGTTTTCAAAAATAGAAGGAAAAAAGGAAACATTGCTTTTTAAAAACATCTATCTATTTATATATCACTTTTTTTCTTTTTTTTTAATTCCTCTGAATTAATTAATCTGCTTTTTCTTTTATGTCCTGAAGATGACTTTTTAACCCACGGTGTGGCATGCACATAGCACATGCATTTCTGGAACTAGATATTTTTTCCTTTTTTAAAAATCTTTTATACTTGAAAAACAAACAAAAAGAAAAAAAACAAAACATTTTTTAATTAATTAATTTTTTTTCTCCCAGTAGCGACTTTACATTGCTTTTTGAAGACTTTGTGTGGTTAATCAGCGTGTTAGTGGATTTTACTGCAGCATATACACAAAGATGGAAGGTGAACATTTTGGGGCTTTGCACGTTCCATTCGGTGGCGGGGGCAGGTGGGAGGGGTTTTACTGACATCACATACACGCTCACACACATACACACACACACACGCACAAACACAGAGGTGAAGGTCGTTACAATGATTTGACTTAAATGTCTTAAGATTTCAAGAAGAGTTCTGGAGAATTAAAAAAAAAACATTCAGAAAAACAAAACATAATTTTATTGGAAACACACCCACCCGTGTGCATACATACACGCAAAAACCCACTGACACACACCACAACCAGGAGCTACATACCTTAGTGTGCTTTCTAATTTTACATGTAGTGACGTGAGAAATATTTTTTTGTGACATTCCACTGAGGTTGGAAAGACACTAATAGGCAGTGTTTTCTATTTTTTTTTTCAATGCATTCTCTGGTCAACATGTGATAGGCCTCCAGGTAAGATGTGGGTCAAGTAAAAGAATGAGGAAAAAAAAAAGGAACTTACAATAAAAAATAACAGTAATGTTGGGTCTGACGGTGGTGTGCGTTAGTGACAAGTGTTAGTTTGAGGCACACAGAGAGAACTGAAACTTGAACAAATGTGATACGCACAGAATGCAGGTGATTTTTAGGACTACAGCGAGGCCCAGACATCCTTTCTCCAGCCCATCTGCTACAATACGACTCACACACCTGTGTTTACACAGATAAGGCGGTCTACTAGCGAGAGAATGAGCTAAACTGCATTTTTGGTGCACTGACTGTATAACTTGGAGTCAGAAATGACTGGAGCGGGACACTATTTGTCACACAGCGCCACCTGTAGGTCACAGGCGATCGTAAGTGCAATGCAATGCATTTTGATGCACAATTTTCAAATAGTTATTAACTTTGAAGAAGACTCAGACTAAGAGATCATCTGGCAGCTCTGTCCTCCTGATAACTCATTCTCCCACAGTGTAGTGGTGTGTTCCAGCGCCACCCAAGGGTTGGAAAAAGGATTATCTTCAAATCTTCAAAGATCAAAATAAAAACAACCACACAGAACAAAATGTAAGACCGAATATGGAGAACTCACCTCATTCTCACGCTCATCATGATCTTTACAAACGATGGTATAAGTTAATGCCTTAATACGTTCAGGAACAAAGAAAACAAAGATGAAGAGTTTCTCTCCTTTCTGCACATTTCTATTGGTCTCTTTCTGCTGCCTCTGTGTTAACCCCACACCCTGGAAGACTTTTGAGATGTTACTGATTTGTCAGACATAATTGACCGTATCCATGTTTATACCCTGCGACCCATTAAACCATTTTTTTTTTAGCCTTAATTACAAAAAAAGTTAATTTCCACAAAAATAAGTACAATTCCAGCTGTATCAGTGGCAGGCATTTGGCACGGAATAGACAGTAGACGAGCAAGCAGAAAAGTTATCATTTTGTTCCCTCTAGATATACATACAGTAACTATCCAATCTCCCTGTAGCTTTCGGGCCACTGGTGTTTTTAGTGTATGTGAAGGTACAGAGAGAGGAATGTCATTCAGAGGAGAGAGAGAGAAAAACAGAAAGCACTTTTAATCATAAATAAAAAAAGAGAGAGAAACCCTGCAGACCATAACAAAAAAACAGGACTGAAGAACATTTTCCCTCTGCAGACAGTAGATTCTCAGTGTTGCTATTATTAGTATTCTTTTGTATCATTCATGCAGGATTCCATAGAGTGTACAACTCTGCAAGTCTACAAAAAACGAAGCTGTGTGGGGGTGCAACAGAAGATTCAAGCTTCAATGTTTTGAAGAAGTAGAAGAGAAGGAAGAAGAAGAAGCAGCTCCAGGAGTAGAAGAAATACTGCAGAAAACAGTTTGTTTCTCTGTTTCTGAAACCCATCCTCCACTATTTTTTTTTCTTCTCATAGGTCATAGGTTGAGGTTGGTTAAATTGTTTCTGGGAGGAGTGCAATCTCTCCAGTAACTGGGGTAAACATCCCCAGATGCACCCATCCTCTCCTCCAGATGTCCACGGAGGGACTCGTCGACCCCCGTGCAACACTCCCCAACTCTCCCACCCACTTAGCCTCCCTCACCTCTTACAGGCGGAGGGCTCTGTGTCAGGTTTATTTTGTATTTAAAAACACAGATGATAAAACTCATCAATATTCAACTGGTGGCTGGGAGGGTTGGTTTGAAATCTTTTTGCAGCTAACCTAACAGAAGTTAGCTCAGAGAAGCAAAGAAAAGAAACAACAACAACAACAACAACAAAAAAAGAGGTCGCTCTTTTTTGTCTCTGACTGTAAAGTGTCTTTTGTCGAGTCGCAACTCTTGACATCTTGTAAGTGGCTATAGCTCATTGCCAGAGGCATAATTTAAGACACAAAGACTAGTGTCTGACGCTCCTCCAGTTTGGTCTCATTTGGCATCAAAAGAAGTGATCGACAACAACGCGAGCAGAACACGGAGGTGTTTCGTTACCTCCTCGTATCGCCTTTTGGATCTCCAGATTCTGTCTCTGCATTCTTGTTCCATCCCATGACACCTGTTGTTTCATCTAGCTCACCGTCACTTAGACAGCAGTGGAGGAGAGGGAAAACCAAATTGAACAGACAAGAAAGAAAAGTTTATATTTTTTCCCTTGGCAGTCAGTGCTCTGGCTCACCTTCTTTCAGTACTTCAATTATTTTTTTTACTTGTTAAGTCACACCCCCTTCCCCAGAGGCTAGCACCAATCGTCATCCTCCGTTTCACTGTAGGGTTCATGCAGGCCTTTGCGAGGACCCCTTGGGTGCCCAGCTGGCGGAGGGACCTTGTGTGGCCCAGTGTGTGGGGGTCCGTGTACATGTGTGGAAGGCGATGAAGAACGGTAGCCGTTGGGTAGCCGGCGCTGGGCGGCAGACTGAACTTGGCCCTGCACAGGCCCTGTCAGAGCTGTGGTTGGCGGAGGCGCGTGGTGAACAGTTCTAGGTGAGGTTCGGCTGGGCTGCGGATGGGGGTTGTTGACTGGGTGTGGCTGTGGGGGAGGTAGAGGATGGGGGTTATGCTGCTGTGGTTGTGAGGGAGGTGGCAGTGGGTGGTTGGCATGAGGGTGCGGGTTGCCTCCCTGGATGGGGTTTGGCTCATAGGCAGGTGGTTCATGGTGGGGCTCGTAGTCCTGGTAGTCCTGGTTGTAGAAACATCCATCCCCTTCCATGGAGCCCCCTCCTCCACCTGTGTCTCCCCAGCGCAGTGGGGGCTGATGACGTGGTGTGGCATGGTGGGCCAGCTGAAGGCCAGCGGGGGGAGGACCCTGGCCTTGGGAAGGCTCTGGAGAAAAGCGGCGAGGGGCAGGAGCTGGGGCTGAGGGTCTGCCTTGTGCCACCCCAGGAGGTGTAGGCATAGCCTTACGGACTACAGGGGAGTAGGTAACATGGGGCCGGGGTGTTGCCGGGGTCTGAGGCAACTGCCGACGGCCCCGCCGTGGTGTACTGGTCCCCGAGGTTGAGGGGACAGGGCTTCCGCTGACTGAACTACTGCCCTACACAAAAAGTGAAATAAAGCAAATAAAAAGAACGAACCACAAATTCAACGACAAAACATGTAGAATAAAGTAGAGGATGGTAAAGATTTAGCGTGAAGCCAACAGAGAGAGAAGGAAAAGAACGCAAGACAGAGAGAGAAGGAAAAGCAAGAGAGTCCATATAGAAAAGCATGAAAAGGACCAGAGCAAGATCCACAGCAACAATAAGCATAAAAGCACCATCCATAAAAGAGTGGCAGAAATGAAAAGCATTAAAAAGGAGCAGAGCAGATGATGCGGATAAAAAAGATGAGATTCCAAACAGGACCATACATAAAAAAGCAACATGTTACGCAGAGGAAAGAAAACAAAAGACGACAGGAGAAAAGAAGGATAAAGGGTTGATTTCCAGGATAACAAATGCAGTACAGGGTAAATATGGTAACTAAACATACATAAAATGTGTCTGGTTTTGCTTTATTTTGAGCAAGCTGTGTAGCATGTATGTATAACACAAATTCAAATAAGAAAATCCACTTCCTCTCCTTTAAAGAAAACTGTTGTTCGTGCAGCAATTATAAAAATATATGACAAAATTAGTGTGTTTAGCTAAATAATATGCATTACCAAAAATTCATGAGCAAAAGAAATTTAGGTCTAAAATATACTGGGCAATATGCTCGGAAAAGAATGTCATAAGGAAACATAGTGGGGAGGGCATGACAGAACATTTAGACAGGGCAACTGGGAACAGCAGTAAGGTAGTCAAATATACATTCTTTATGCATATTTGTTTGGTTATTGGTGGTTTGGTAGCAAACACTTTTTACTTGTTCCTGCATTATTATACCAACAATAATGCATGTTTATGTGAATATAGTGAAACATAAATGTATATACAAATATACATAAAGATACACATGCTATCTGCTGTTATTAATTTAATGCAAACAATTAAACTATGGCCTCCAATCTGAGGGCAGAAGACCTTACTAAACAGTTGGACCTGGGTTCTAAAACTGGTGCATTAAACTCGCATTCTCTTTATTGGCCAGCAGTGGGGCAACCCTTCTGGCTTTCAACAAGAAAATAATAATAATGTATACTTTATTGATCCCCGTGGGGAAGTTCCTCTCTGCATTTAACCCATTCACTCAGTGAAGCAGTGGGCAGCCATTGGGCGCCCGGGGAGCAGTGTGTAGGGACGGTACTTTGCTCAGGGGTACCTCAGGGTGGCTGTTCAGGGGAATCGAACCCCCGCCCTTCCGATCATGGGGCCACCACTCTACCTACTGAGCTATCCCTGCCCCAATGATCGTGCTCGTCACATATTACTTAGTACTTTTTGCTAATGAGTTTATGGCTTGTTATGTTTAATTCTTATTTATTGCAGAATGATTTTTAATTTTAACATATGAATATGTTTATATTTTATATCTTGTGTATTTTTTAAATTACGGCTAGCCTGTAATTGTGAAGCCACTACCATATGGTGGTCCTGCTGTGATGTGGTTTCAAGAAACTGAAACAAGCCTTCCAAACAGTAGTCCACAAACCAACAGGTGATGTCACGCTACATCTGTCTTTTTAATACAGTTTACAATCAGAGGAACATTTCTAACACAACTACATCAAAAAGCTACACCTAATGTAGACTACAGCACTGTGTTTGGTTACAGCCAGAAAAGATTATTGGGGCTTTTCTGGCTGATAGTCCACCAGTTAACTACCGTCAAATTAGAGGCCCAATATTACACCATTTGAAATGTGTGTTTGACCAATATTTATTTATTTTTCTCATTAAAAACCAACAGGTGTGTTTTTCCAGCCTAGACATCACATGCACTCAATAACCCAGGAGCCCACCTGTCTGTGTGTCACGCAGTCGCGACCCTCGCTGGGTGATCGCGACCAACGCCGGTCCCTTTCTCGCTCCCGGTCACGGTCACGAGAGTGCCTGTGGACGTACTCGCCCCCTCGTTCTGCTACATAGCGCTCCTTGTCCACAGAGCCGTGGTGATGGTGATGATGGTGGTGGTGCTTACGGTCTTTGGACCGGCCACGATCCCTGTCTCGATCCTTGTCTTTTGACGTGAGGTCGCCAGACTGAGTGGTTGTGCTCAGGTCTGTGCCCAGGCCTGATGACAGAGTGTTTAGAGGGGTTCATTGTTATTGCACTCCAGTGACACATTCTAGCAGCCCTTGGAAGTAATAGGTAAACAACAACAACAAAAAAAGACTTTTATGTGCTTTTTGTTCAGTTGTAAAAAAAAATGTGATTAATTTAATGCAGAAGGTGAGACAGTTGGAGAAAATGAGTTCTAGATTGTGCAAATATCTTCTACAGTTCCTGTCAAATGATCAATTATGCAAAAAATGTGTGTGTGTTTGTGGTTTCTCCCACCTGTGTCAGCCTCAGTGTAGCGACAGAGGGACCTCTCAGATGCCCGATGGCTCCGGTCTTTTCGTCGGTGTCCGTGTCTGGAACTTCTTCCCTCTTCTGGGATTGCATGCTCCATGTTGTAGTCGTCTGCCCCTCCTTTGTCTCTGTGACCACGCCCAGACCTGCTGTGGCCCAGGGAGGAGGCGGAGCGTTTCATTGGACTACTGTCATTGATGGTCTAAGAGAGGAAGAGAAAGAAACCACCAAGGGATGGAGGGAGAGAGAGAAATGCAAGGAGAGGTGTTTCCTTTGAATGTCAGGTTGGTGTTTCATTTAAGCAATGGGATAACAGATATGTATAGGGGTTTAACTGGGGTCTGTTTCTATGAAAGCCCTCAACGCATCTTCTTCCTATAACCTATACCAAATCATAGACCCCCAATCATGCTACTTTAAAAAACAGAGACATTGCATACAATTTATAAGACAGGGGTCGGCAAAAAAACCCCATTAGCCAAGTTTAGTCCTTGTAAACAATCCATTTGGCCTAAAGAGTAAAATTTAAACATTTCTTGTTAATCCACCAGAAAAAAATACAACAAAATTTTGTTAATAGAGGGTTTTAATTACCCAAAGATGGTGGAAATGTTCAAACAATGTTAAAAGAAAGATGAGACACAACATGCTCATTTATTTGTCCATTCCTGATACTGGTATTTATGTAGAACCTCATGTTAATGAGGCTTGATGAAGCAATCACATGCGAGGCCTCCACCTCTATCATAATTTTAAGTCTATGTATTTCAGTAGCCAAGGATGGCTGAAGCAAGGCCAGTGCAGTGTTGTATTAACATTCAAACCTGGTGCAGGTCTCAATTGCCGACCCCTGATACAGAAGATTAAAAAAAAATCAAAAGGAAGCACAGGGAAAGAGATGATGGCAAGCGACCATGCCTTCCATGCTTCTGTAACTTGTAATGTTAAAGAAAAAAAAAGGGGACAGAAGGGTCAATTCAGCACTTCTCCATTTTCACCACCCATTAATGCCCCCGAACACGGCGCATTCCAGGCTGCACAAAACTCTTCTGTTTCTGCTATGTCTCAGCGTGCTTCCCTGCAACCATGCATGTACATAGGGGATGTCCTGAGTCTGCTAACGACATTCCTCTGCAGTGCCGAGGCCTCGTGACCTGAGGCAGGACAGGACAGCAGGACAGCGCCTATGGTGCCACAAGTTGCTGACCTGGGCATGAAAATCATATCAGGTTACTTCAGTGCTAAATCCTTTTTGCAGCTGAGCTGAGCATTTTTTGTGGTCATTGTGAATTGTCACAGATTAAATTACAGATGATGGGTTGGCAGATTAACTGGCCTCACAGAAGTAGCACTGAGAATCCTATAAACATATCCATTCATATGCACGTATGTCCATATCCCTCCTTTTTTCTGACACTCTAACCACACACCACATACATTCACGCAAGCATACACCCACTCAAACAAAAAGATCTAAGTTCTAGCATGCAGGTAGGCAGTCGTGAATGGAGACTCATAATGGAGACTGTTAACAGCAACAACACAAAGATAAGCACACAGGCATGAGGACATGAGACAACGAGGCACCAGGAGCAGCAGCTGAGTAAAGAGAGACAGAGATACAAAAGATCCGGAGACGGTTGTATGACCGTAAATGATGAAAGGGGACAAGCAGAGTTCAGCCGGAATCCAAACTTTCTGCATTAAGTGCACGAGTGAAGTAGTTAAGGGTCAGTAGGATTGGTTTGGAAACTGGACTTGCATATGAGTTCATGCTAAAAACAGTTGCTTTAAGAAAACCCCTGCTTAAAAACACACACACAAAAAAACCACACAACACAAAGACATGGCAAATGATAAAAGTGTTTGAGAATGGGACTTGAATAAAGAGAAAGGGGATGAGAGAGAAGACAGAGAAGACAGGGTACATACACTGAGGTTACTGCCACGTTGCTTCCCTTTCCTCCGCTGCTGTATGAGCACAGAGAAGACACA
This sequence comes from Etia nguti, assembly GCA_015106755.1. NCBI lineage: Eukaryota > Metazoa > Chordata > Actinopteri > Cichliformes > Cichlidae > Etia > Etia nguti. Next base: position 7,746 of record VUQG01031894.1, on the reverse strand, counting down.
CACACACACACACAAACAGTGCCACAAATACACCAAAGGTATGGACACGTGGAGAACACACAAAACAAGGAGGGGAGGAGAAGTGAGGGGGAGAGGGATGGTGAGATATGGAGTGTTCAAAGAGGAAGGGTGAAGAGGAGTACAAGTTAAAAAAAAAAAAAAAAGGGAAAAAAG
>VUQG01031889.1:0-10777 GCA_015106755.1 Etia nguti | reverse complement strand
ATATACCTCCCCTTGGTCTCCCTCCTCTGTTCTCTTTTTTGTGGTTTGTTTTAATTGGAATCTGAGGTGGTAATTACAGGGAAGGCGGTAGAGGAGGAGGAAGAAGGAAGCGGGGTCGGGGAGGGGTGGATAAGAAAGAGGGACAATGAGGAGTAGGAGGTGAAGGAAAGGATCTGTATGGTTGTGATGAAAGAGGTGAGACTGGAGACAACGTTCAAGAGAAGTAGTTGTTGAGAATGGAGTGCTAGGTGTACTCTAACATGACCGGGGGATTGTAAGGAGCTGCTTGTGCTTTTATCACTGGGTTGTCTCGCAGACTTGCAGGTAGTGTGTGGCTCAGCGCTTACACAGTTACTGCCTTCACATTCTCAAGTGATCCACCAGAAGTGGGTCTTCTTCTCCACAACGCTAAAGATCATAGCACTCAGCTCATTAGACATCCTTAAACACTGATCCACATGTGTACTCATCATGTTTGCACAAAGATTTAACACTAGTTAACTCAACTAAAGACCTACGTGAACTGAATAGAAGATTGTGAGTAAGGAATGTTCTTGAAAGACCCTACAACAGTGGTTCTTAACCTGGGTTCGATCGAACCCCTAGGGTTCGGTGAGTCGGTTTTAGGGGTTCAGCAGAGCCTCCGCCGTGATATGCGCGGCTCATTTTGTGCACCAGTAAAAAACATATCTATGTCTTGAATTTGAAAAAAATCATATTTTATTTTTCACTAAAGAGGGGTTCAGTGAATGCGCGTATGAAACTGGTGGGGTTCGGTACCTCCAACAAGGTTAAGAACCACTGCCCTACAACAAGCAACTCTCAATCGTAATATAACAACAAAACTAATTTCTGCTCAATTCAATTTCAATTCAGTGGTTCCACAGAAGAGGAGGCTGAAAACTGAAGGCTCTGCCTCCCATTCTACTTTTAAATACTCTAGGATAAGGTCTTTAAGGTCTTTAAGATAAGATGGCACCTGATTATTCAAGAACTTGTAAAGGTTTTGAATAATTAGGCCCCATTTGATTCTGGATTTAACAGGGAGCCATTGAAGAGACGATAATATAGGAGAAATATGCTCTCTCTTTCTAGTCCCTGTCAGTACTCTTGCTAGAGTATTTTAGATCAACTGAAGGTTTTTCAGGGAGTTTTTAGGACGTCCTGGTAATAATAAGTTATAATAGTCCAACCTAAAAGTAATACATGTATTAACTAATTTTTCAGCTTCACTCTGAGGCAGGATGTTTTTAATTTTAGAGATACTGCGCAAATGCGGGTAACAACTCCAAGATTCCTCACAGTGTCACTGGAGGCCAAGGTTAGGCGATCCAGAGTAAGCTTCTGGTTAGACAACATGTTTCCAAGAGTTTTAGGGCCACGCACAATAACCTCAGTTTTATCAGAGTCTTCAGTGATGCACGCTGACTAAAAAGGGTTTGCTCAGTCATTGTGAATACCTTAAGTGAGCCGTTCCCAAAAAACCCCTCTGATGTTTAGTCTTTACAAAAAGAATCCTGGACAAGACCCTGTTTATGTTAAGAACTGAATTTGTAGACGCCTTGGTTTCATTTTAAATTACTTGATAACCGACAGCCAAGAGAACATGATGAGGTCTGGCAGGAAGTGGTGTCTGCCCTCTAAGCTGAGCTCAGGCATCAGGTGTAGCCAATCAGCGATTAAGCCCAGGCAACACTGGAGAGAAAGGGTTGTAGAGGAGCATAACAGTGATGCAGATAAATGAGTGAGGATAACAATCCCTTTGGTTTTTACAAATGTAAGGTGGTGTGTAGGCTCAAAGTGCACTTGTGCGTTTTCTTAAGTCTCTTCTGCACAGTTTGGTTATTCAAATAGTCTTTTACCAAGACTGTTATGTTAGTTAGGTACCACTGGAATGCATATTCTTGGTACCTCATTGAATCAGCTGGGTTACATTGATTTGCTTTTGCTCATATCGGACTGCGATCAGTTTATTTGTTCATAAGTCTGAACAGCAACGATCACATCTCATCCAGTCTTACTCAGTTTAGATTTGGCCCACTTTAGGATGCGCTTCTACATAATATAACCGTCGGTATTTTTTGGCAAAAGCATTTTTAGTGTAAATATTCAAAAGAGAATTCATGTGATTTTTATTTCATGTGCATGACCATGAGGCTTGTGGAGACGAGCTGACAGCTAATAGTGGTCCTTCACATCCTGAAAACCTGGGTGAAGATCTGTTTCGGGGAATAATCCAACCACTCGTGGCTAAAGGTCTGCATCCACAGCTCTGTGGAGAAGCAGGAGCCAATGCTCCACAAAAAGCCCTAATGAAGATGTAAAGTCCTCTTTGTCATATGCTCACATGTCAGTGCAGCTACTGCAGGCAGTTCACAGTGAAACAAGATATTGGCTACATTTACAGGATAGTGTAAACAGGCAAGCCAAAAAAAATCCGATTTGAGCACTAAGGTTTTTCTGTGTGACTGTAGCAATATGTGTACACACACATGAAACCACTATAACACACATCTCTCTGAGGCCTGCCTGCTATTAAAAATCAAGTGCTCACGACTGTTTTGTCAGTTTCTTTGTCTTTCCATTTTTTTCAAAGCACACACTGGCTTCTGCATTTCTTGGAGCTTTATATGTGTCCGTTCGCCCATGTTTCCCTTTGCTGGATTCATGAAAAACTTTTGTTTAACAACGTGTGTGAGCCCCTCCCTCCCTCCCTCTCTCTTTGTATGTGTTTTTCTTGGTGCAAGGTAGAAATGCTGAAGGCCTCAGCATTTTGCTTTCCTGCGGGGAGTAACCTGCGTTAAATGAGATACAGTAGCTGCCCCTCCTCTCCTGCTGTCTGGGACACACACACACACTCACATTGCACGCAACATTGTTGAAAGCCAGCCGTGCTGTAAGGATACATTAATGCTGATCCACATTATCATAATTGAGGTGTCTGCTGAGCCTGTTTGTGTAGTTTGTGTGTGTGTGGTGGGGTCCGGGAGGAATATAGAAAGAGAGAGAGAGGGTCTTTAGTGCCAGACAGACACCATACTTTCATCTTTTAGCTTAACATTACAATAGAAGACAGGTTCTTCAAAAATTGGATGTGTGTGTGTGTGCGTAATATCACTCATGCTTGAAAAGCCTCCTAAAAGCCATATCACACTGATCTAGAAAGCATGCTGGCATTGCAGAGCACTACATAGGGGCATATAAACATAGGTGATGGCATCACAGTAAGCACACTTTAACCGGGCCTTTGTTTTGAGATGAAGTGAGCACAGATCAAAACTCAAATAGTCCCCACACAAAGACAGTAACGCCATTGTTTGCCTAAAATGTTCAATATTTAACCTGTTTGAAGTTTTAATGTAGTGCATCTGTTGAGACAGTACCACACAACCTCCATTATGAAACAGCAGGGGCACCGACCTGATCATGGTTTAAAGTTTTAATTAAAAGTTTTTGATGACATCACACCTCAGAGTGTGCAGTCAGACGGCGTCACGACGTCACAGCGGCCTCCGTCTCAGCAGATCTCATCAGCTTAAGTGCTTTTATATAACGGCTTCCTTGTCCACGTGGAACAGAATAGAAATGAGATCGCAGCGGCCCCGATTAGATTAATGACATTGCTGCTTGATGTGGCGCAGAGACCTAACAAATGCATGCACGTGAAAGCTGCTAGCCCAATTACAAAAGATTGGCTAAAATAAAAGACAAAAAAGGGAAAATGAAAAAAAAAAAATCTATGCATTAACGCTAATGCTGCAATTTTAAATTGGCTTTGTCCTGAAAGTTTAGTGATATGTTAGATACAGTGCTAAAATCTGTTACTTGATTGACAGAAAATTGAATTTGATAATCTGTTAGATGGACTTGCCAACCTTGATGTCATCTGCAGGTTTGTTGAGTCGTTATTTGAAGCAAGACCTTTTGGCCGTTACCTCCATCCATCCATTCCATCCTTCCGTTAAATTTTTTTAACCACTCATTCACTATATATAATAGTTCTGAGAGTCAAATGTCACAATAAAAATATGACCATCATACTGTAATAAATAGGTCTTAAAACCTGCAATTGAACCCATCAACTGTTTCCTGGGTCATAAATTAAGGAAAATATAGAGAAGTAGAGAATTTTTCCATTGTTTTCCATACAACCAGACTTGTTATTGCAGTTGGAGGAGTTGCCCCCTGCTGGCTGTTAGTGCATGAAGTCCACATTGTTTCTAACTTTGATTCTGACTTTGGTGTGTCTGCCTGGATTATTAGTTTGCCAAACTAAACATTTTTTATGACCTCACATTGAACTTCGAAAGGGACAATGCTCTGCTCTTTTATATAACTCGATTACTTTATTGAGAAGGAGGGCAATTAAGAAATTAAAAGTATAACCTGCTTTTGCTGCACCTATTTAAATATTTGCTTATGCCTCTGTAATTACCTTTTACTAGATGAAAGAGTAGAGGACAGCTTTATCTCCTTGTTCACTGTTTACTGACCTCACATACTGAGACCTTTGTTGTCTTTAGGCAAGCACAACGTAAAGGTAAACGAATGCAGGGGCAATCTGTTAATGAGACTGTCTGTGTGCTAATGTGTGAGGACTGGTTATTGCACTAATAGGGAATTTAAAGCAAACACTGTAATCACAGACTCAGAGGTGAAGTGGACTTATCCCACCAAACATATGGGTCAGGTCAAAGCCTTTATGTGCATGTGTGTGTATGTGCTTAAGAGGGAATTTAGGGCTATGACATCGGCTAATAAGCTTGTGGTTTGGTATCTAAGGTGAATCACTTTGATAATTAATTGCAAAGCTTGAGTGTTTTCGTGCTTATGTTGATTACATTATGCAGTTCCTAGTTGCTTTGTGCAAGATTGGCAGGATGTTAAGGCACTACTTACGATTATCTCATCACACCCATGTGTGTCCTGTTGTCATGGAAGAACACAGAAGGCTTTGTGCTGGCAGGACCGGCGGTGCTTATAAGCTGAATCTATGGTAGAACAGGGAGTCAGTCAGGTGACCTAGTTACACATATGTGGCCGGAGCTGCTAAAATCAGATCTGATAAGAGTATTTGTTTTCTTTGCCTCATGATTTCAGTGTCCAGTGAATGATTAACGCCATTAATGGCTTATTCACAGAACCCAGGAAACCATTACGTACCTACCTGTGTCAACAGTCTTCTCGGTACTAAATAATGACTGCGCCATGCACTGTACTGTGCTGCGTAACAGGATTTTGCAAGCTCCATAACATCCCATTACTTTGCACAGATACCAGCAGTGCAGCAGTGTTGCACATGCTACGCTTCAACAGATGGAGGGGATTTGTGAATTTAGAAGCGAAGTTAACAGAGATCAGTCTTTGCCTGTGAGGAAAATCATGTGGATATAATAATAAAACTAGAGGAATATTATGGAGAAACTGTGATTTTTTTATGAGCTCATGTGTTGTTTTGTGGGCTTACTGCACCTAAATAGTTACAGTTCACTACGAAATAAAGAATTAGATACAAATTACACGCAGTCAGACTCAGATAAATCTTGGTTTGGGACTTTGTCAGTGTGAAACACTGAAAAGCTCTAGTTCAAATTCCAAGAAGTAACAATCTGGGAAATTTGTACATTCATGCACAACATGCTTTACAATCATTTGGATGTAGTAATTCAATTTTTTCCTATGTCTGCATTTTTTTCTTTGTCCATATGGGTGCATGTTTGTAGTGTCAAGTAAAATGCATCATCAGCTGACTTCACGCCAGCTCATGAGTCACCTTTATTACACAAACACTCTTACAAATACACACATGCTTGTGGTTTTGGTGCTCACAGCTGAATGTGAAGAGCAGGGCATGAAAAGAGCTGCACTAATTTAGAGTACTTTTAAAAGAGTAGGAGGAGTCCCATTTAATAACCATAATAAATGTCACTTACAGTTCTATTTATAGTGAGAAGAGTTAAAGATGTGAACTAACATGGCAAGTGAAGGTTGACCGAGGACGTGTCAGGCCAGTTAGTAGCTTAGCAGGTACATTTTGTACGTGGACATAGATATAATTGTTTTCAGCATAAGAACTGGAGCTTGACAAAACTACTCTTTTAAAGTAGATCACTTTAAAGTGTTAGGAAAATGATTCCAGCTCTTTTCCCTTTAAGTGCTGGTTCTGTTTGTGTAGTATACACGTTCCATGTCACGTTGAACATCATGGGCGTGTTTAGCTTTGTCAGCCGGACTGGTTTGCATTATGAACGAGTTGGGAATTTGCATGTCATCATTGTTGTGTTTCAAACAGAGACGCCCTCTGAGATACCGAGAAAGACAGCATATTCTTTTAACTATAATATATTTATAGCTTCAGATGTCAAAGTTAGGTTGCTTTTTAAAGCTAAACTCTGTGTCTTTGCACCAATAATAGGTAATAGAAAATGCTGCTTAGCATCAGCGGTCGTACATCTAAACTGTACTGGTAATGTAAAAATGACACAGTGACACAAAGTGTCATTTTAAAGGACTGGAATCATGATGCAAAGAAACAGTTATTTCTGTCTAATGTTCCTGTTTACTTTACGACAAATTTGCAACAAGAGCAGAAAATGTGTAATTTTCTCTGCAACAAGTTTTTTTTTTTTTTTAACAGGCTTATTTGCATTGTCAGCCAGAAAGCCAGAATATGTCTGACAGGTGAATTGAGACCACAGTTCAACCAAACCAACTGGAAACATTCAGACGATGTAATGTTGCTATATTTTAACCAGAAACAAGTCAGAGGTTTTAGCTATGTGAGCTCACTTTCACAATGCTTGAATTGGTTGGTGAAGTGGGTGTTTGTGTATATGCCTACATAAGAAGCATACTTGCTCTATATTAAATATAGAGCATTTGTTGCATGCTACTGAGTGATGAGCGAAGAGCCCTAACAATGGACACCTGAATGCATTTAACCCTGACCTTTGTCTGTGTATGTGGTATTGGTCATGTATTTTTCCTCTCTGAATCTACACAATAATAAATGCTCATGTGTTTTCTGTATATATCTTTTGTCTTTTGGCTTCTGCTTATCGGTGCATACGTGTGTATGGATGTGGGCTAGCTCATTGCTTGTTCCTAAGCCAGCTGTCCCATTGCAGAGCGCTCAGTGCTCCATTGCTGGACTTTAAGCCATCAAACACTGATAAACATGTCAAAAATTTGCACAGCTAATGTTATGAAAATAAATAAGAGAGGAACACAGCCACACACATGCTTCATGTCAGACACATGCAACTAACACACATTCTTATTATAGCATAAGGCCCAGAATATTTATAGGTGTCAAAACGATGTCATCAATTTCCACTTTTTAAAAATACAGTTTGTTATCCTTCCTTTTTTATTTGCACACATGGACATGCTGATTAGCAGGTTCCAGTGGAGCTAAAAGCCATTACACAGACAAAGATTTCCTTGTTAGGTCAAACACACAAACACACACTCACACACGTACAGAGCGATCTTAGCATTTGCCAGGAATGAGCTAAGGTTCATTAATCTTGCTCGTCCTGGAGCAATCTGACCAAATTCAACCTCTCTCTCTCTTACACACACACACACACACACACTGTTCTTTTTTAAAAGAAAAAATTCAGTGCAGTCTGGTGATTGCACTGAATTTTTTTCACATACTGTGACTAATTAATGGTCGCCACCCTAATGACCCCTTTTGGTCAAAGATCACATGACAGGATGTAATTTTTCTGCAGTCACTACAGTCTGACTTGGACTGCAGTCACTCTCACAGAGACTGTCAGGGTTTGATAATAATTGTGTCCAATTTATAAATGCAGACAGATCACCAACATGTTGCCATCAGTCTTTGTCAAAGTGCACAACTCGAGGGGACTCAACGGGCTGGCAGCTGGTTATATTTGGTTATATTTCCATAAAACAGGAAGTTTGCTGAGCATAAATGTAAGAGGTAAATGTGAATATCCGTCTATGTAGACAACAACAGAAATGTGATTTTCAATCATTTATCACAGTTCAAGCGCAGACTGACAACAGACGGCTCTGTCGTTTCTCACTCGTGTTATTGTAACTGAAATCTGCCATAAGAAGGAGTCACTCTGCTATGAATAACCTTATTGTACTAGATAAAACAGACAAAGTTTAATTATGAGGAAATAATTTTGAAAAAAAGGTGATGCTTTCTGACAAGTTATGTGCAGCAGCACGCGCAGGGTCTGGATCCCTGAAAGTCACTCTCACGCTCCTCAACACATCACTGTACGTATACATACATGTACATGTTCTAATTTTTGTACAAGAATAACAACATCAATTCCTTTTGCAATTGATGTTGCAATTGATGTTGCAATTGATGGCTCCAGGTTATATTAACAGGTTTTTCCAAAGTGGCGACTCTGTGATACTGACAAGTGCAGATATCAGCGATCAAGGCTATTACGAGTTTGACTGCAACAACAAGAAAGAAGAAAGCACTCAGCTGCAGGTATTTATACCTTCTGATGTTGATGTACATGAAGGCGAAGATACCACCCTCCCGTGCCGCTCCATCACAGCAGGTCAGTGGGTGAAGTCTGGGTGCTGGAGCTGGATGTCCGGTCGGGAAAAACCACATATGGGAACAGCTTTGATGAAACACAGGTATCAATACCATCAGACTGGAACCAACGAGCAAACCTGTCCCTCATCATAAAGCGAGCCGAGGCAAAAGACGGAGGAGTTTATTACTGTGACATCGACAAAGTGGAGAAACACCGCTCCGCTGTCCGCCTGCACGTCTCCACAACACCAACACCAACACCGAGCAGCACGTCACAGCCTGTAACTGCAGCGAGGGTAAGATCACCGACTGCATTAAATAGTTTCAGACTTCACTGTAAACATTAAAAGTCCACTCAGGTATTCTTCCACACAACCACACATTTAGCAACACACAGTGCCGATAACAGCTCAACAAGAAATGTTGTATGATGGGGAGGGGGGACAGTCATGGGCTCTGATAACTTGGCGGGAGCAGCTTTTTCAGAGCCTCACAGTCCGCGTCATAATGGGTGCAGAAACTCCATAAAAACCAGAGCCCCTGTTTTTCCTGTTTGTTCGACATTCTACAATTTTTTGCAATTTTAATGTCACCACATCTGCTGTCCAAGCTTCAGTCTCATCACTTAACTGATGTCAGCCCCTTAAAAGCAGCATATAAAGATCTCATCTTTACGGTGTAAAATGTTTTATTTTCACTTTAACTGAAAACATTAAAAGTCAGTTAAAACTGCTAAATAACATTTCTGCTCTGTCTTCTTGTCCTCTGCAGCCATCCGAGTGCTCTGACTGTTCGTAGAGCACATTCTCCATAACGGCAGCTGTATTTGTGGTTGTTGCCCTGCTTGTTTGGCTTTGCTGGTGTCTGAGGAACAGGATATTCAAAGTGTGTACTCGAGGTTTTGGTGGAGGATCCTCAGAGCAGGAAGAAAAAGTAAACTTGAAAAATTTTACCATGAGCAACGGTGATGCACATCTCTGCAACGGCACAGAGGAGGGAGGAGGAGGAGGAGGGGCTGACGAGGGCAGAGAGTCAGACTGTGGCCAACAAAACATGATGAAGTCAAACGGGAACCCTGACTTTACCCACCACTGATGAGTGAAAAAAAACAACAGCTCATCCCTTTAAGTATCTGAACTTGCCACTTTTATGATGGCACCACTGCGTAACTCCACTTTCTCAGCTTTAGAAATCCCCCGTTTTCCTTCTGCTGAATCTGACTGCTGTTACAATGTTTGAGATTCTATGTCTGTATTTTTTTCAAGTTTGCCTTCCAGTCAATCAAGTAATGCCTGTAAATCATCTGCTTACATGATTAGCTTTAAGCTGGATAAATGAGATCTCTTCAATAACAAAATTTCTCCCCTCACAAAAAAGTTATGTGTGCAAAACCCTAAAACATAACAACACAATGATCTGTGTGTAAGTTCTTTGTAACCTTTTTATAGCACTTTTATTCACTATTTTTTTCCTTATATTAATATATACTCAGTATATTGTCCTGCCTGTTTGTACAGATTTACAGTCTTCACTGTGTTTACTTTGCTCGTTGTAAAAAGCTCAGGGAAGCTGTTGTGTGCCAATAAAGTTTTGAGTGGATAATAAAGTGACGCTCTAACCTGATGATGATTACAGTCATTTTATTCATTTTGCACATTAAATTACTAGAAATATTTGATGGAATAAACACTGAAAACCTTTAACAAAGAACATCAAGATATCCTGACAAAACTGTTTCCAGTCAGAGTGACACGTCTTTTAAACTGCTGCAGGTATTTGTGTAAAATAAAGACATCGAGGGAAAAATTCATACCAAAGATATTTGAAAAAATAACATGTGAGTCTAAAACAATGAAAAGATAAAAAACATCATCAATATACAGCTTGTAACAGAGCAAACAGGGATGTAAAAAAGTGACTTTATCAAAGGTGTTGTAAAGGTGTGAGTCTGAGTCACCGTCCTCTCTTCTTTGTACTGGCAGCATCACATGATGCTGTTCAGACGCCAATAAAATGATCAAATTTGCACAACAAATAAATACCAGAGTTTTTGTTCTACATAAACATCTTCACTTATTTTCCTGCCTCCTCTCCACCCTGAGAAAGGCAGGACCCCGCCGACGTAGGCGATGCCGAGGCAGAGGAGGGCGATGACCACCAGCAGCAGCAGGACCCTCCAGAAGCCCAGGTCCTCCACAAACTCCTGCCAGGTGGTCCTGAAGCTGGACAGGACGC
>VUQG01031888.1:0-18987 GCA_015106755.1 Etia nguti | reverse complement strand
ACTTTTGAAAATAAGTAATCAGTGAAGTAACAGGATTACTTTTTCGGGGAAGTAATCAGTAATTAGTTACTGATTACTTTTTTCAAGTAACTTGACCAACACTGCTCATCGTCACAACAAATCGTGGGTTAACTAATTATGCTCTACTCAGCTGGTTGTTGTGGTTGTGGCCACACCTTTTGGCAACAGAGAAGTTGCAGATTGCCCTCTGGTGGACAAACTATGTAATGCAACACTCATGACATGGTTGAAGGGTGTTTCTCCCGTCTCCTCTTTACGTCATTTATCAGTTGGTATAAATGGCAACACAAATTTATTGGGAAATAATAATATGTGTTTTGTTAATATAGCAGTTTGACTCTACTTAATGTACTACTAAATTACTATACATTACTTTGTATAGCAAATGTTGAACGGACTTCACTTATTTTGCATCTTTTACCTTAGTGTTTACAAATTTTCTTCAACCACTGACAGTGGAGTAAAACGTGCTTTTCTTTCTTTGTTGAGCATAACAAATCATAACAACTACACCAAAGCAAAGCAATTCTGACGTACGGTGTAAATGGGCATGTTGACATGCAATTATGCGTGATTGTGGATGATCATCCCACTTACCTCTGCTGTACTAATGTGTATAATAACATGTAATGATAAAAGACAAGGACCCCTGTGCTGAGACTTTGGAGAATCTTAATGCTTATTTATTTGTAGATAAAGGGCAGGGTTGGTAAAACAATAAATAACTGAAACAGCCCTGGTGAAACAGTACAAACAAAATACACCAGAGACATACTTTTACTCAAGGGGTGGGCTCCAGAACCAACAGCTGGTGCTGTGTTCACAGGCAATAAAACCCAACACAGAGTATTCTAAAGAGATAACACAGAGGGTTACATTCAGGGCATCACTCAGGTGGATAAGATAGTACTGATGTATCAATTTGTCTACTGATTGGCTACACTGACCTCTGCCCCCCCCCCCCAAGAGGGAATGTTGCCAAGAACAAAAAAAACTAGATAGCTCCAGTGACCCTCTGGGAGTCTGCAGTCTGATCAACACCATGGCCAACACTCATAGCATGTTTTCATTTCCTTATATAATCGAGATGGAAAACATGGCACAATGTTTATGTTTGGGCTCAAATGTGGGCCCATTTACTCTTCTTTGTGTTTTGAAATATCTGTAGTAGTTTTATATTGAATGTTGAATACTGATGTAGATGGATATTAACAGATGGGTCTGGGGGAAGATTCACAATTTATGTTTTGAATTAGTGTTTTATGGTAAAAATTGCAAATCAACAAACCACCCCGTGTCCTCCCTCCCAAGTTATAGAAGATAAGCCAGTTGGTAATCTAAATATTTCTTAATGTCACAAAATCCTGTGCAGACCAAAACAAAACAAAATGTCAAACTGTTTATTAATACTGTCTGACTTTCCAGCTCTGTCTGTGGCACTCCATAGTCCTTGTGTTTCTTGTAGGAGATGCAGACCTTTAAAACTCGTCAGGTTGCATTGTTTTTGTTTTTGAAAAAAAGGCCAAATCATTTCCTAAAATAGCCGGGTACTGCATTTTTGAGCAATTACAGCAACAGAGTTTATTATAATGATGCAAGCATGCATTAATGTGGCTTATTTTGTTGGGTTATTTTCTGCCACCAGAACAGGCCTAATACACCTTGGTACTTATTTGGAAGGTCTCTGGAAATCTATTCTCTAACACAATTTTTCCAAAGATATTCCTTAACTTAGCATTCTGATAAAGGTTATGAGTATTGGTCCAAAATTTCCCTGAGGTGACCCTTCATGCATTGTCAGAAGCAACCACTGATCAGGATAGAAATTTTCATCAAAGTAAAGGTGATCACTCAGCCCTGTACTTATTTGCAGTGACCCTTGCAGTGACCTCTCCCTCACTCAGACACATGCTATAACAAAGTTACTGAATTCATCACTGTAGAGATCAAGGTTGTTTTTCCATTAGTTTTTGATCAGAGACATCAAAGCTCTGTTTTATGTTGTGGGATTTGCTGAATTTATAAATCTATAGAGAATCTCCAGTTTAATCCTTAAAAATAAAGATGCTCTGCTTCAAAATCTAAATGTGTGCGTTATCTGCAAGATAGATTCAATCGATGAAACCAAAACTATAAATGGGGGAAAACTGTTATGAGAGGAAGTGTTCCACAATGAGACAAGGAAAGAGAGCAAATAAAGCAAACATATGATGATTGTTATCTGCCAATAAAATATTAAAACTAATGATGATCTTTAATGATTACTGTAAAACTTGTACTCTCAATGATTATGCACTTTAAATATTTTTAGTCTTCGGTTGCTGCAGAAGTTAAATTAATACCTCTGAAAATACCAACATTAACATCGTTGAGTTTATCTCTATAGCAGGAGTGAGTATTGTATAGGCACCTGCATCTCACAGTAAGTAGCTGTTCTTCTATCACTTGCCTCGCTCATTACAGACATTTTAGTATTAAACTTCCCTATCAGCTCTGCTTCACAGGGAGTGAGAGTCTCACAGAATTTGTTTGAGGTTAAAGTATGACACTTGAGCTGCCTCTTCACTGGTGGGGAGCTTTGCAGTGTCCCTGTGGCAGCTGTGCAAAAACCACATGGGGCATGCTGCAGAATTATCAGTGTCCTGAGAGGGTTAGACTGCTTAGTGTGATCAAAGGATAAGGAGGGCATGAGTGACTGAAGAAAAAAAGTGAGACTTGTCTTTTATCTGGGAATGAAGGAGATGTAAAACTGATATTGATTAATGTTGAGAGGAGAGGGGAGGTAGAGCAGGGACCCATTTCACTGGCTGTGTGTTTCGCCTCTGTATTAACGATGTGAGCGGAACAGCACAGGAAAAAGTAATGCAGATAAACCAAGCATGTGCTCTCACATCTAGCCATCTATTTTTATGCTGCTCACCCTAGACAGGGTTCCAGGGTGACTAGTAGGTTTTTCAGCCTTCTCTGGGTAAGAGATGGGGAATATATTGGAGAGCTTGCCAGTTTATTACAGAAAAGATTTTGTAAAAAGTAATTGAATTCATTGTGGAAATAGATTAAATTATTTTAGGAAGCAGAAAATCTCTGATCAATGGTGTGATGGAGAGTTTAAATAATAAATTCAATTTAACGCCTACACTTGAGTTGATTCCAAGCATGAACACATGAAAATGAAAATAAAGCTAATAAAACTATTAACCAGTAAATAGGAATTACATTTAATTAGTTAGAATGTTGACTGGGGTAGGTTTTGAAATCTGTTTGCTAACATGATGTAACCTAATAGGTTCTTTACATTTACACTAATTGGCCACTTTAATAGGTACACCTCAGTTGGACTCCACTTCAGCCTAACCCAGGCCAACTGCAACCCAGTTGGACTGGGTTTGCCACGAGAACTGCCCTAATTCTTCATATTCAACAAGGTGACAGGAAACATTGCTCTGAGATTCTGGTCCATATTGACATAATAGCATCACACAGTTGCTCCAGATTTGTCAGCTGCACATCCATGCAGCAAAGCTTTGTTTCACCACATCCCAAAAGTGAACTATTAGATTAGATCTAGAGACTCTGGAGGCATTTTGAGGACAGTGGATTCATTGTCATGTTCAAGAGACCGGTTTGAGATGAGCTTTGTGACATGGCACCAACTGCAAGCAGCCGTCAGAAGATGGGTAGACTGTGGTCATAAAGGGATAAACACAGACAATATTCAGGAAGGCTGTGGGGTTTAAACATTGTTCAGTTGGTTCTGAGGGGCTCAGAAAGTACCATTCGTTGGTTACACTGTTGTTTGTTACATTATTGTGATTTATCAATGGCTTTGTGGGTGATAAAACCAGCTGTGAAATGTTTATTGAACATTAATACAGTATAGTCTATATCTTGTCAAACATTTTTTTAAATCAGTGTTAATATTGAAATTACATTTGCTTGAAGTAGCGTTTTAAATTGCTTCAATAACAAATTTTATATTGACAATCTAGTAACACAAAATGTAAAATTGTTTCTTTTTTGAGTATTAATCCAATAACAGTTTTTTTTAATGTGATATCATATTTGTTATCATTTTTTATATCATTTTTTTATATAGTTTAAATTACTATTTCTGTTTGACTGAAAACATACACACACCAGCATATTTTTAGTCCTAATACATGAATTGAGACTTTAGCTATATAATCACGTATAGGAATGTAAAGTGAAATTCACAGAAAATGTGAAATGAAGGCACGTGACACATGTCAGCAGCGTCACATTAACTTGAAAGATGGTCTGATTGCCTCAGTGGACTGGATGGCCTGCAGCCGGTCGCAAGCTGAAAAATAGGTCAAAGGTTTTGTGCCCACACTGTCTGTCACATAATGTCTTGTGTTTCACCTCAGTGGAAGACACCCACACTCAGCTTTTGCTTTGCTTAATCTAAAAGGATTTCTTTGAAAGCAAAACGCCAGCTTGGAAAAGTTGTGCCAGAGTCCCAAAATGCCAATGAGGAGTTAGCTACAAAGAGAGACAGAAGGAAAAAGGGAAACTGTCTTATGGAGAAGAGACAATACAAAGTTAGTTTGGGTGGCCTGCCAAGACTGAGAGAGAAATATCACTCTCACACCCACTCTGGCTCACAGGATTCCCCACGGCATAAGCATGGCGGCCAAACTGTGACAATCTCTGTCCAATCAAGGCCCTGTGGCCCTTAATTACTGAGCCGTAACCTCCAACAATAATTCATGCATTTTCAAAAGCTCATGAGATAATCTGAGACTTAAAACCCCTCTGGTCTGGAGTGAGGAGCTGGAGATCTAGCAAATGAAAGATGGCTAACAGAAGGAGACCTTTGCTGATTTGGAGGCTAGCACTCTTTCAGATTGAAGTAGCTGCTGAAAATAGCTTGCACCTCAAGAGGATAGTTGTTGCATGATAATGTTCAGGAAAAAGTTTAGTTATGAAAGCTGAATATCGGCATGTCCAAAAATATCAGATAACCACATACTCACAAAAAACACTTCCAGCTTGCATATTGTTGAGGTTTTTTAAGGTGGCTTTTAATATTGATACTGCTCATTTGTAGTTCATTAGTTCACAGTATAATGTCTTTCTTGTTATTAAGCAATAATTGTTAGAACAGTTATATGAAGGGACGCACCAACTGTGAAATTTTCAACCAATACCAATGTTTTACATAAAAAAAATGTTTCATGTTTAAGAAACTTTCTGTAAAAAAAGTAACTGAACTTTTTATTTTCTTTAAGCAATTAGTGCAGCAAAATTAAAGATGGAACAACACCGAAAAAAAATAGTTGATAGTACTGATGACAGTACAATTCATGATATATTTAATCAAAATTGAATGTATGTACAAAATAAATGATCAATTTATAAAATACAGTTTAAGTAGCTTTTAAACTATAAATATAATAATTGTTGTTAAATTATGTGGTTTTTGCAGAGACAAGACGAGCAGTAATTATGTAATATTGAGGTAATTACCGTATTTTTCGGACCATTAGGCGTACCGGATTATAAGGTGCACTAAGCGAAACAAAACAGTCAGATGAGTCAAACTTTACTCAACTCATTCTTCTTGCTTCCTCCACTTCCGTACCATTGATTCATTAATGTTGAATTCTCTCACAGCTGCTCTATTCCCATGTTGTTGCAGGGATAGCTCAGTAGGTAAACTGTTGGCCCCGTGATCGGAAGGTCAGGGGTTCTATTCCCCTGAACGGCTACCCTGAGGTACCCCTGAGCAAGGTACCGTCTCTACACGCTGCTCCCCGGGCGCCCAATGGCAGCCCACTGCTTCACTGAGTGAATGGGTTTTAAGTGCGCCTTATAGTGTGGAAAATATGGTATACACTTCAGTGTTTTCTGGAGTCAAGGCAGAGGTACACTATAGGGATAAAAGTACTGGGCCACCTACACATTGTACCTACAGGAGCTGCTCAGCCATGGAAACCTCTCGTGAAGCTCCCGGTGCACAGTTTTTTTTGCATCAGGAGATTTGGAACTTATTACTGAGTCAGCAGAACACTGAGCAAGTTTGCTCACTATACACCTCCCCGTCACTTGTTTGTGACTCACCTCTGCAACTTTGCATGATTTGCCATTATATGGCTAGGTTCCTATGGTTCTTTTAAACTTCCCCTTTGTAATAAAACTACTTGAATAGATTATGGAATATCTAGAACAGAAGAAATTTTGTGAATTGAACTTGTTGTATTTGTGGCATCCTATTAGAGTACTACATTTAGATTCAGCAAGCTCTTTAAAACAACCTATTCTTTCACAAATGTTTGGAAAAACTGACTACATCCTCGGTGCTTGATTTTACGTCCGTGGCAATGGGACTGAAAACACCTGAATTAAAAGTTTAAGAGGTGTTTAATATAATGCAGGTCTGTCCATTTTTGTTTTTGAAGATCATTCACTGCGTTACAGTAAACTCTAGTTTTAAATAGAGTCAGGTTTTGACATTGCTTAGATTTTGATTTAGTTACACTCGGTGGTGTGGCAAAAATAGGTATAACTTATTTTTTGTCATGTTTAAAAAGACTCTAGTTTGCTAATGCATTAACCAAGAATTTAACCAAATAAGTACTTACTGAAATATTTTGGTAAATATGGACGTTAAGAAGCTCTATAGCATCAAGTATTTTTTTTTTTCTTCAACCAACAGTGTGGCAGTACGGCAGTTATTGTGTGAATATCAGCAGTTCATTCCCTGCTGTGTGCTTATTAACTTGCAAAGCCTAATTGAGTTCTATGCAGCTCTATCATTAGCTTATCCCTAGTAATTAGTCTATTGTAAATCTTAATTGAACACACCTGTTTTTAATAATGGCTAATGCACATACAGCAGACTTACATAGAAACAGCTTTAAGACTTCAAGCTTGTGAGCAGACAGCCGAAGTTAGGATTGGCACGTTGTATCTCCTTAGACCCCACCTCCTCACAGCAATTAACAATCACAAAAACCTCTGGAACAACCTGAGCCAGGATTAATAAACTCCTATCACGAGTTATTACATTGAGCCCATAAGGGGATTATCCCTGTCCTGTGAATGGATGTCTCTATATTTCCTGCTTCTTTGGGTCTTCTAAATTGAACCAGGCAATAAATACTGAATTCACAGTTGGACACTCAGTCAAGAAGGTAAGGAATCAAAAAAAATGATCAAATTGGAAGAACTGTTTAAAGCATCTAATGGAAAATAGCATGAGGCATATTGTTAATAGTTGTAGAATAGACATGCAGGCCCAGAATGTAATGCTTACAAAAATCACACAGAGGGAACTCTACTATTCCTTCTGAAGATATGAGAAAGACTCTTCATTTTTAACAGATGAGATTTCCCAGGGGAGAAGACCTTGCACTCCAGATATTAGAATTGATTCGGTCCTCTGCAGCGATCCAGATATTTACTTTCTAGCTAATTGCAAGAGGCAACACCATTTAGTACATAAGGAATAAGACCCACTGAGGAGCAATGCATTTTCTTCTGTCTTTTGGACTGATGCCACACCCTTCATTTAAAAGGTTTACTTCATTCCATGTAGTGTGAACACAACTGTCTTATCCAAAAGCTGCCATCCAGAGTGGGGATGACACAGAAGAGAAGTATTGAGAAGATAAGTTTTCCTGACTATTGGCACACATCAGTAGAATCTTCATCAAGTTACTTTATAAATTAGTTTCAAGATGGATTGTTTTTTTGCTATAATTGTGCATATTAATTGTCTAGAACGGGCACTGAATATGCTGCTTTATCATCAGCCTTCTTCAAACAAGTGTCAAAGACAAACTCACAAGTAGATAATTCTTTAAGCTGGATCCACTCATGGAAACCACTCATGCCTTTAAATGAATACAATTTTCTTAATTGCATGATGTGGCTGATAGAGCTACAGATTTTTTGCCTGATTGAGTCGTTTAAATCCGCTTGTAAAATCTTTTTCTGTCTCAAACATGATTGCTTGACTACATGGATACTAATGCTGGACTCAACCTTGTACTTGACATGGTGACCAAACCAATTGAATGACTGCACTTACCATGCAGTCATTCATGACCATGATTTGAATTATTTCATGAATTCTTTTAACCGATTAATATTTATCAAATCACACACATACATGGCAGTTAATGCATGTGATTGGTCTAATTTGCATGTGTCTATGTCTTTCAGATCAGGAGCGAATAGGAAAGGACTCGCAATATGAGCAGGAGGGAAAGGTACAGTTTGTTATTGATGCCGTCTATGCAATGGCTCATGCCTTGCACAACATGCACCAGGAGCTGTGCCCAGGCAAGGTTGGTCTCTGCGCTAAAATGGACCCCATAAATGGCACTCATCTGCTGAAGCATATTCGTCGCCTCAACTTTTCAGGTCAGTCATAGATACTTGAATGCACGCTTTTAGGATCATTTGGGATTACTTTGAAATGACAATATCTTATGTCCAGTAAAGTTTATTAGAAATGTTTATTAGAATAATTTTCATGAATCAGTGATGATGTTACGTGGGATATCTAAGTGGGCATAGACGGGGCCCTTTTTGGCAGCTGTCATTTTCATATTTAACTGGCACATTCTGTTACCAAATGCAAGTTTTTATGTTAAAAGGCTAACTCATAATTAGAAAAGACTTTTTGAAAAACCCTTGTGGCACAGCTGAAAGGCTTTTTGAGAAGCAGGTGTTTTTGAGAAACATCTGTTTTTTGAGAAACAAATGCTTCAGTGGTCCTCAACCGCCTGCTTATAAATGGTTAAAAAAAAAAAGAAAGAAAGAAAAAAAAAGTGGTATGGAGAGAATGGACAGATCAATCCAGGTTTGAAGTCTTTGGATAAAAAATGTGGAGGAGTACTTGACTCCACCTGTCAAGCATGGTGGAGATGTGGTGCTTCTGGGTGTTGGGGTTATAGTAGAGATAGATATTTAAAGTACATAATAAAATACATCTATAACAATGACGGATATCATTCTTTTTTAAAGCTATGCAAACGATTCCAACTTGCAGGAGGTGCTTAAGGAAGCATGTACTGCATTTACGTTCTTCAGACTGACAATTATTATGCCAAAGGTCTGTGAGGCTGTGAATGCTGCAAAGATATGATTCTTCTGTTCTTTCAAGGGCAGAACAATGTCTTATATATGACTTCAATATATTTCCTACTGACTTTGTAGGAAACTGAATGCATGCAACTATGATTTTTTTCATGTTAAATGTGAACTTTTAAGTTTGAAAATCTGTGGGCTTTGAAAAGATGCAAGCGATATAGGATTACAAACATACATTGCTTATAAAAGTTCAATAGCCATCAGAGGTCTGCGTTTGAGGGTTAAAATGGTAAGTACTTGACTGTGACATTATTAGAATGATTTTTTTTGGCACAACCATACAGTTTGAAGAACATTGTCTTACATTGAGATGCCATTTATGGCTCCCAACCCAGCACACTACTTACTTTCCCCCTCTACTGTATGTCCTATTTCCCAACTCTTCATGTAGCATTACATTAAACCCAGTTATCAGTCAAGTTCACATTCATGACTGGCATATTAATAATTGACTGCTTTCACACAAAGAGCAGTGATCCAGAGTTTCATTATATAGACAGCCTTTTTAAAGCAAAGCTGTTCAACGCAATTAAAATTCTTTCATAGAGACTTGAGTATGCAGTGTTTGTACAGATAAATTATTCATTTGAACTCATGCTCTTCAAGCTAATTTGTCATTTTAATATCTAGTTATTACATTGGCAGAATGTCAATTTAATGTTTAATTCACATTTGGGAAGTAAATTTATATTTTTAATTTCAAAATAATTTGATTGGGTGATTCTGTAGGTTTTAGTATCATTAAACCTGCTTTGAACATACTGGGTTGTGTAGACATAGAGATACATACATTTTGGGTTATGACATAGTCTTCATCCACATTGCCCAAAGTCAGTTTTACTTGCATTGTTAAATCCATGTTTACAAGCTTGAAACAACCTACTCATAAAAAATAGCACTAAAGCACTACTAGATTGCCACGTAGACCCGAAGTGTGGCAATAAATGGGGACACTTTTTTTTTTATTGGCCTAAAAAGCTTTTACTTAAGTGATGTCAGTAATCACTACTGACTTATCTGGGCTAAAATAACCTCCTGAAATCTGCTACCACTACTACAATGCCATAGTTGATGAAATGAAATCATAAGTGAGCACAATTACGTCACTGATGGACATAAAGCTAGTTCCTTTTAATACATCAGCAGGAGTGAGTGGTTTTTAGGGAACAAGCATCATGCCTGCGTCATTATTACCAAAGCAGGACTGTGTACAGAATTCAGTAAAATGTAGTAATTTTTACTATGGCAAATGTAGTGCTGTGCAAAAGTCTCAAATCACCACCCTTTTCTTTTTTTAAAATTGTTTTGCTTTCAAGGACATAGACTTTCTTGTAATTCCTTAAAGTAGTTTTGAGCAATAGTTCTCCAGGTGTTCCTGAGTGTGAGTTTTTTTTAATAGTTTTTTTGACATTGTCTGCTCTTTTAGTCATATTGAAATCATTCAAACACTGAAAAGGAGTCATTAGCTGAAGATTTGGCATGGTGTGCAGTGTGCCCTTAAAAAAATGTAGAAACTAGACAAATAGATGACAAAAGAAGTGGTAGAAAAATGACCTACAGCAGTTGGACTGTATCTGAAACTTGTGTCCTTAACAAATTGGGAAAAAATCCAACAAAGATGTGACACAGGACCTGAGAAACGCATCTGTCCCTTGAGTTGATCCATCTATCTTTTCACCGAATCCTAATCACAAATGGTCTCAGTGGAAGGGTGGCTATCAAGAAGCCTTTCTTAAGGAGGAGAAACAGGGAGAAAAGGCTGAGGCATGTCAAGTCACACAAGAACTGGACTGTAAATCAGTGGCTACAAGTCTTATGGAGGGATGCATCCAAATGTAATATTTTTAATCCAAATCATTATCAATATGTACCGAGGAGGTTAGGAGAGAGGTACATCACTGAGTGTCTGCAGCTATCTGTAAAAGATGGTGAAGGTTCTGTCATGGTTTGGAACTGCAATTTAGTAAGTGGTGTTGGGGATCCTGTTAAAATTAATGGAATGATAAATGCAGTCAGATTTTGATCCATCAGGCAATCTGATTGGCAGTGACTTAATTTTTAGATAGACAGATAAATAGAAAAGTTTATTTCGAACATGTAAATATAACTAAAATTACTAGCAAAGTTTTCATGAATATCTCTATGTCTACACAATTTTTATGCTCAAAAACTTTTTCAGCATAATAATGATTCCAAACATGCTGCCAATGCAATAAAAGCAATACTTCGATAGATAACACACACAATGGACGCTATCACTCGTGGATTAGCCTCCCCAGAGCCGGGACCTCAGAATTGCTGAAGCAGTGTGGGTTCATGTTGAAAGAGAACAAACGGCAGCCAGTTCCTGAGGACAACTTCAAGACAGCTTGCCTAAGAGAATTCAGGCTCATTAGAATTGTACACTCTGTCTTTGCCTTAAATACAGTATATTTGGATATCCGGAGTACAAGGTCTTCTCCTCTGGGAAATACAGTAAGAAGTGAGTGGCGATTCAAGAGTTTTGCACAAGAGCAACCTTTTTTTAATCTTATTACATAATTCCTCAACACAATATTTAGGATCAGCTCAGCTCTTTTCATCCCATTTATGATATATCAATGTAAAGTACTGATTACAATCTCCCGGCTTAGTAGTAAATCAGGTGCCCTTAGCACTGCTCTGCACCAGCTGAGCTGCTCAGGATTCAATAATGTGAGAGAAAAACAACTCGCAACATGCAGTATGTTGTTGAAAGTGGTTCTCGTGATCTGATGTAAAACAGCTTCTGTAGTTTTCTTTTCATCCCAGACAGAAAGGTTCTGGTAGTTTCTGTCTAGACAAATCATGTTTATGCCATTGTCTAAACAGTGATGTGCAAGATTTCCAATTTCATATGCTGTATATAGACCAGTGAGCCTGGAGGTTCAAAGGCAACCACTCTTGAATTTAATGCAACTTCTGTTTCTCCCTTTAAGAGCTGATGTTTGGATGCTCCTATAAGAATGACATTTTCAACCACGGGAAACAAGAAATTAAATTAAACATATTTAATATATAAGAACTGTATGATGGAATAGCATGTTAGTAATGTGTGTGCATTATAAGTGCATCCACAATCAATTCAAACATTTATTTAATTGGGCTGTTTGTAAAGTAATGATTGAGTGGTGCTCTCTCTAAAAAGTGGTTTCAACAGGGTTTTTAGCCCGTGAGCAGGGACAGAAAACTCCTGTGCAGTAAGCACTTTTGAGCTGAATTTTGTTCTTAGCAGGCATCTATATTCACACCATCAGACCAGAGGGGTTGCCTTGAGGTTACACTACACTTCATCTAATTGCATCAGCTCACAGTAGTATATTGAACTTGTCCAGATACATAAAACAGCCCAACAGCTGAGACTGTACGTACTGGCCAGTGTACAAAAACTTCAAAGATAATATTTATCTCTGTGTTGGGATATTAGTATGTTACTCAGCAGTAAATACACTGAGCAGTTGTCCTGTTTCTTCCTACAAATTGACAGAAATGTATGTAAAAGTAGGTCATTCTTTGTTGTGATGAATCATTCTTGAGGCCGAGCCAGCAAGAATCTATTGTTACACATTTCTGTTTATTGTAAGCAGTTTCAGCAGACATCTTCTAAAAATAATTCTAATTTCTTCCTCTGCAGACCTGCATAGTTGAGCAAGTCCATACACAGCTCAAATGCACTCTGTCTTACATTACAGATATTGAAACTGGTAAAGGTCAACAAGTTCCTTTAAATACAAAGATGTAGTAAACCTTCTGCTCCTCATGTGCCAGAAAAATACATAAATACATCAATATCACAGCAGACTGTCATGGGCTCAACAAGGGACACAGTAGCTGATGAGAGATAACCTTTCAGAAAATATTAAAAGAAAAGTCAAAAAACATTTATTTCTATTGGTGTGTGGTGTCTGTGCTTTCTCAAAAAAGCTTTTATTCTTTTGTATTTTCCACACAGATGTATCTGGGGATGTAACTGTGTTTCCTCTTTTGTAAATCACCAACTTCACAAGTGCTGATTATTGGTTCATTCAGCAGCAGCTGGAGCTGCAGCCCACAAAGCGAAAGAATCAAACACCTTCAATCTATCTTTATGCACTGTTTGACACTTTAGAGCTTTCCTTTTCTGGCTCCTTCTCAGCAATGCATGTGTCTAATGGTTGTTGAGACTTCAGTGGGCCACAGTTGAATGGAGCTTCCTGTCAGTGTTTCATGGCTCTTGCAATCACATCAGGGGGAGGTGTTTTTGTTCTACCTCTGACTGAAAAGCAGTGGCCTTTCCACTGTCTTTCTCACCAGGGACAGCAGTTATGAGTGTGGAATAAAGGCACGCGCTCAGGTTTTTCCATTTTTCCACACTTCTTTCTTCTCAAGGATGTGCAAAATCTTCATTGTCGCGTAGCACAAAGCTTATTCTATCCTGACATATTTTTTTTGCATGTGCAGTATGTCTTTTTTTTTTTATTCAACATCATACTCAGTCGTGTTATTGACAAAAGATCCCCGTAGCTAGTAGGAATAGACATTATCTTAAAAAAAGATCTATTTATCATTCTCTACTATCAACTTCTGTCACCTCAGATGAGTAGTACATCCTGTTGTTTACAGAGTCTGTGTCTAGAACAGAAGCTATAACAGTGAAGCAAATATTGAAATACCAGCTAGGGTTGTTATTTATCTTTATTTGAAACAACTTTAATTCTACCAGAAATGGGCCTTTTTTATGCTAGTGCTTGTAACCGTTTGATGAACTGCTCTCATTTTAAAATCCTATTCAGAGTGACTGTAGGAGGTGTGACCTCGTGGCTATGTAGTGTTGCAGGTAATGTGGGAACACAGAGAGAATGACTGACCACCACTCAGTGTAGTGTAGACAGCGTCAAAGAGCTCGTAGTCAGAGCTAACCAGGCATGAGAAGCTACTGTCAGACTGTGTTTCTCCTCTGGAAAGATGGAGAGTGAGGTGGAGCTTTGTCAGCCAATGGAAACGCATTTAAAGTCCTTTGAGAGTGTTCCTGTGCAAGCACCTTAGTTGTACTATAGCTGAACTGCTTTTCAGACTAGAGTGGCTTTTCTGTGTTCTTGTTTGTAAGGCAGTGTCAGAACATGGCCACATAACACAATTTTGTCTCTTCATCAGCCCTAAATAATTTGTTAAGCGGTGGAAGTGCAGTGTTTACTTGTGTTTTTCTCGGTAGAACTGCTGAGTCAGCAGAAGACGATAAACTGAACAAACGAGTTTTAGAGCAGCGGGGTGTGGCAGTGGAAAGCTGGCAGATGTTGCTCGGAAACACAGACAGAGGAGAGACCTCTGTACTCGTGAAGAGAATCTCTGAAGTTGCTTTACGCTGATGACTTTTCATTGGGAAAGTTTTGAAGTAGGATTCAAAAACACATCTCATCATTCCATATGAAAGCACTGTTTTCATTCACTTACTATTCTAGTGAGTGTTTTGGGGTCTTTTTGCATCTTTCTGAGCATAGATTAAATGAGTCAATACAACAAAGGCAACACTTGCAGCACATTGAAAGCTCAAAAGGTGTATTCATCCTTTTACATGCATTTGAAACAGCTGCACGTCAGGTTGTATTGACAGTATTTTATGGTGCTCCCAAATAATGCAGAGACAGACTAAATGAAAGCTGTGTTTCTGTTTTATAAAGAGAACATCCTTTTAGAACTGTTTAGTGTGACATAGCTGCTGTTGCACTGATGAAAATAGTGCTGTGAGATTCCACATTATGCTAAATTTACCATGCTAGCACTAACATTACTGTTTTTTTCACTCCTCTGATGCTTTTTGCATGTCATTCATTTGTTTGTGTTGGGTGATATTTAAATACTGGCTTTTATGTGACAATTTGCAGTATTTTAAAATATCTACACTCTCGTAGCAGACGCAAAACCCAGATGTGTTGTGGTGATTTGAATATACATTTTCACATATTATAGGATTTTTAAAAGCAACCACTTGCATGCTTTCAGTAACATTTTAGGGCCAGTTTGAGAGTACTTGCAGATAGTGAACGTGTATATGCTATGACTGAGCAATCATGTAAAGGTCATGCCTGTGACTGAATGGCTTAAAGAGTGAAAGTGGATCCATGCCAAATTCAACATTATGTGTCTGGGTACAGGTCATTAAGAGTTAATGACCAGCTGTCATGTTGTTGTCATTCACGGAGGTGTTCTGGTTGTGCATCGATGCAGAACAAGAACATGCTGGATTAATGATCATATCCTGGCAATTATTAAGGAGTTTATGTATACATTTACTCTGGATTGTAACAACAGTGCAAGAGAGAAAGGGGTCAAAATCATTAAATATTACATATAATTACAAGCACCTCATTAACCCCAAACGAGCAGCCTGAGGTACACACTAGTGCTACCCCAAGCTACACTACCACATTAGTTCACAGCACAATGGAGCCATGGCACAGTCCTCTGTGCAAATCATTATTGCCTTGACTTGAGAGTTGACTATTTAGACAAGCAGTTTACGGCATGATAAATCTAATTTCTTAGCTGCAACTGAAAACTGACCATAGTGCTGCACTATGAACTACTATCCTGCACACTTAAGATTGTATTCCCTCATTTTGCTTTAATTTCGTTTCATTATAGAAAAATAAGTGGCCAATATTTTTGTTAAATTTTGTTGATATCCTGTTCCAGTCCAAAAATATTTGGCCCCTCATACTGCATTATTCTAGAAAACCTATGTCTAGTTAGCATTTAGAAAGCTAGTGTTATATCATGTGATAGCAAGGCAATTTATAGTCATTTGAAAAGAAAAGCACACCACATGATTAAATAACTTGTAGAACCAACTTCATCAGCAATAACTTAAGTAATTTCTGTACAATTACTTTACAACATCTTTACAACATCTTTACAATATCTTTAGAACATTGCTTAAGTTGATTTTGGTTTGCAGGCTTTTGTTTATGCAAATATTTCTCAAGGGCCCACCACAGCATTTCAGTCAGGTTGAATTCTGAGCTTTTCACTGGGTCAACACCTTGATTCTTTTCTTTTTCACCCTTCCTGTTGTAGATTTGCTCGTGTGCTTGGAATCATTGCGCTGTTGTTTGGCCCATTTTTCAACAAGCTTTAGCTGTCGGACAGATGACCTCGCATTTGACTCTGGAATATTTTCACATATAGATGAGTTCAGTCGACTCAGTGACTGCAAGGTGCAAAGGTCCTATGGCTCAAAAACTACCCTGTATTATCACCACCGTGCTTGACAGCTAGTATGATGTGTTTGTTCTGATATGTGTTTGGTTTTCAGCAAGTGTGGCGCTGTACATTATGGCCAACCATCTCTACTACTACTTAGACAGGACCCACCTGTCTAAAGTCTTATGGGTTGGTTAGGTGCAGCTTTACAAATCTAAGCTGTGCTGCTGTGTTCTTTATAGAGAAAAGAGTTTTTCTGCTGGCAGCCCTTCTTATCAAGCCATACTTGCTCAGTCTTTTTCCAACTGTACTGTTATGAAGCTTTTATAGAGTTGGTCACACTTGCTGATGATCAGTTAATCAACTGCTTTTGATTAGCACCCAGCTGCTTCTTACTCTTTTAACTCCAATAGAGGAAGCAAGGTTGTCCTTTGTTTTTCACAGGACTTCATAGTCCTTACATTTGACTCCTCACATTAGTTTCTTGAATTGTAAAGATTTCCAATATTAAATGTTACATGGTTTAAAAATCCTTTAAGTGTCAAGATCCAAAGGTATTCAACTGTACAAACACTGTGTCTTTTAGTGCATCTAACCACATTGCTCAATGCAATTCAAAGTCAATGTAGCACAAGGAATTTGGGGCTTAATGCACCCTGTCTCTATTCGAGAGTTACTTGTGTGTCTCACATACATACTAAAAACAACATCACTGTTTTTATATTTATAATGACCCAAAAGAAAAATAAAGAATAGTCCATTTAAATGTTATTACGAAAACATATATAAATAAAATCACTGCAAAACTGCTTTGTTTTTGTTTTTTTATATGTGTATAAAAAAAGAAGATTAACAATAGCTCAGAGACTCAATAAGAGACCAGTCAGTCTATGAAAGGATTTAATTTGCAAAGCAAGCATAACCAAAAGGCCCACAAGGCTTTACATACAACTATATCAGACGCATTGCCGTATCATTCTCTTAAAGCCACCAGTGACATTCATGGTCCGTTTTCGTCTTTCACTGAAGGTGTCCATAGGAGCGCTTGATCTCATAGGCTATATCCAAGCTTTTAAGGCTTTAGCTTGAGGTTATGTGTTCAACCATGACAGCGTAGGCAGACGACCATGACACTGGAAGGCAGATAGCTTTAATCTTTTTTAAATTGCTCTGGACATTAGTGAAAATAAAACAAGCTTTGCATGATTAAAATCTTTGAACAAAAATGTCATAGCTTACTAACACTGGCGATGTTCTTAATATTTTTATATAAAAACTGCCTCTGTGGTTCATAAAGTCACTGTAATCCTCCCACGATCAGTAACTGCTTTGTGATGTGGGCGGCATTGTCACAAGGCTGAGTAAAACGGTAATGCCATAATCCAACAGGCCTGACTCATCGAGATGTGGATTAGGGTGCCGCTTCCCCAGAACTGAAACAAAGAGCAAGGACAAAAAAAATTTATCATCAGCAGAAAATCCATCAGCAGCAATTGGCCAGGTTTACCTTTTTCTTCTTAACTGAGATTTTAATTGTCTTTGGGAGACTTAATTTTAAACCACAAGTGGCCTAAATTAAAATAAAATAAAATAAAAAGAAGCATTTGCGTCATTCTCTGGCCAAGGAAGACCATTCTATGAATACCATACTGTGATTAACATGCTTATCGTAAAACAGGAACACGGGAATATTATTGAGAGTCATTATTGCAAAGATAAATCATAGCGATCCTTAGTTGACAGAAAAATCAGTACAAAATGCGGTCAGTACCGTATTTTCCGGACTATAAGGCGCACTTAAAATCTTTAAATTTTCTCAAAAATCGACAGTGCGCCTTATAATCCGGTGCACCTTATGTATGGAATCTGGTTGTGCTTACTGACCTGAAACTGATTTTATATGGTACACGGCGCTTTAAAATCTGTCAAAAAATGTTTTAGCACGACTTTGGTAAGCTACGAAGCCGCACCGCTTGATGGATTGTCGGAGCATTACGGCTACCGTAGTCAGGAGCCTCGCGGAGTAATCTGGGTCCAAAACTCCGTCTGCATCAGGTCCCAAAGTCAAACGAATGACTTTCATCTAATAAAATGATCGGTGTTGCTGCTTTACCAGGTGTAACAATTAAGTTTAACATCCAGGCATCCATGAAAACAGAATTTATTAAATTTAACGGAGTTAGAAGTTAGCAGGAAGTTAGCTCGCTAGTTTCCACCTAAACATGATATACCATGTTCTGACTGAGAGATTTGTGAAAAAATTAAAACGTACAGCTCTGCTATCACTTCCAACATAAATGAAGACAGAAAACTAAACAGCAGTGACTTTTGTAGGGTTACTGAAGTTGGACTAGCTGGTATATAATGATGTGCTACATGATCACTGGTGACACAGCTATGTTAGCATAACATAAACACAGTGAAGCTGGAGGATGAACGCTAACCTTTTTCCACTTGATAAAAGTTAACATGAGGGTTCCTGATGGTTAGGGACAAATGCAATCGCATGGCAGGATGCTGTAAACTGACCAAACTTCAGTGAGGAGAACAACTGTGAGATAATCCATCCACAACACGAGGTTAGTCATTAATATACTGCAACAACATGGGAATAGAGCAGCTGTGAGAGAATTCAACATTAATGAA
>VUQG01031885.1:0-10674 GCA_015106755.1 Etia nguti | reverse complement strand
GGAAACAGCAAATTTCAATTTAAGAGCATTTTGAAATCCTTAAAAGAGGAGGTCTTATATCGGCAATTTGAAAAGGCTTTTATTTTGGAAGGCAAAATCAGACTGACTTGATATTGACATGGTATCACTGTGGGGTTGGAAGTATAATATAATATAATATAGTCTTTGGAAATATAAGTTTTGCTTTTAAGAGCATTCTGAAGTAATTGAAAGAGTAGTTCAAAAATTAAAATTCACAGGGCTTTTACTTTGAAATCCAAAATAAGATGGCCTTGCTACTGACAGGGCCCTACTAGGGTATAAGGTTGTGTCATTTGGATCTAACATTAGAGTGTGTAAACAAGACTAAATTATATGTTATTATGTTCTTAACATATCTGTTAATTCACTCGAAGTTGGCTTTTATTTTGAAATCAGGTTTCCACATCTCTTCCCGTAATACTTTGAATACACAGGGAACAGAAAACAAACTGGAGGCTGGCTTGACTGCAAGTCTCAACCTGGAGGCTGGTTTGACACCAGTAAAAATTTTGTTGTGCTGGCCGCTGCTTTCTGCCTGTACATAATTTCTTTACACCCATTCTATATGTACTAGACACACCTGTTCTCTGTCATTTCAAAACATGCATCTCTTATCCATAAAGAAGAAAGCTTTGGCACTATCCCTACTAGTGAAGATGTGTGTTGTTTCCACAACACTGCTAGCATCAGTGTCATTCAGTAGTGGCCTCATTGTTTGATAAACAAAAAGAGCAACTACACTGCACACTAACTATACACTCAAAACATGCCAAATGTCACAAATCTTTTTTTTTGCAACACTACTCACTACATTACCTTCTCAAGATACTGCATTTCAGGTCATTTTTCAGCATCACATAATTACCAGTTAACAATATAAACCCGAGGCTACATTTCTATCCTTTTCTAATCCTTTTCTAATGAGGACACACATATGAGCTTTCTTTTAGTGTTTATGTATGAATACAAAGCAAAAATGAAAACCAAGCTCCTGAAGATCAGGCTCTGGCCCAGGGTTAGCAAACATTCAGCTTTAACATCACTCCGGGTTCTTGGCTAGCTTAGCATTAGCATGCTGTCTGTTCATTTGTTTGCATGAACCGAGGTTGTGTTAGCGGCATAATGCAGTTGTTTCTGCCCTGGATGCAGTTTTCACTTTACCATCATGCTTATGGCCTTATGTGCAATAAAAATAAAGAGTAATGTCCATGACTCTGCTGTAGACCACTCTACCATTTACCTCCTACTACACATTAACTGAAACTAGCTGACTGTAGCACAAGTGTGCAGGAAGAAGTTGTTTTGAATTTGCAAATTTCTCCCTGTGTCTGCAGGGGTTTCCTCTGGGTATCTGCTCTTCTTCACATAGTCCAAAGGAATAAAATTATCCATGGATGTGAGGCAGGAAAGGTGTTTGAACTTAACTGTGCTTAATGAATATATAGTTAATTTGTGACTTGTTGTCTACAGGGCTTTGAGTGGTCAGTGGTCAATATTTGTCAAAATTACAGATTTTTATCCAGTTATTAAAACACTTCTAAGCTACACCTTTAAGATTCTGACTAGGTTACAAGTTTTAATACAGTAAAATTTTTTGGTTATCTTTTAGATTATGCTAATTTAACTGACAGCTGCATTTATAAAGAGTATAGTGAATGGTTCTAGCCTAGCCAGGTGAGTATTTTTAGTGTGTATCTGAAACATTTTCATTTGGATTCAAATGTTTTATCACTCCCAGAGGAGTTTAAGGGCCATTATGATACACCTAACCAAAACAGCAGCTGCTGTGCAATGATTTGCACGATAGAATATAAAAGACCTATCGAACGTCCCATTCTTGTTTCAGAGGATTCTAGCTGCTCAGGCGTCCTGGCTGTTCTTTATTATATTTTTAGTTTCTTAATGTGCCAAGTGTTTTCATCTGCTGGCAGGCCAGTTCAGCACCCAGACTCTTCTACTAAGAAGCCTTGGTGTTGTAATAGATGCAGTATGCAGGTAGTGCCGTCTTGCTGAAATATGCAAGGCCTTCCCTAAAGTGTGAAGATATGTTGCCCTAAAACCTGCATATACATTTCAGCACAGATGATGCCTTTCCAAATGTGCAACCCGCCAATTTCATAGACACTGATGCACCCCCATGCCATCAGATATGCAGGCTTTTGAACTGAGCACTGATAATAAGTCAGATATAGTCCTCTACAGTCTCCATATTGTCCACAAAGAATTTCAAATTTTGATTCGTCTGACCAGAGAACACTTTTCTGCTTTTCCTCAGTCCATTTTAAATTAGTTTTGTCCCAGAGAAAACAGTGGCATTTCTGGTCATGTTCACATATTACTTCTTTATCTGCTTGATCAAAGGTTTAACCTGTATTTGTGGATGCAACAGTGAAATTTTCACAAGGATTCTGGAGGTGTTCTTCAAGCCCATGAACTTGCTTCCCATGACAGAATCGAGTTTTGTTTTTAATGGGGTGCCACTTGATGGCCAAAGATCATGGCCATCTAATATTGATTTTTCAGTCTTGTCCCTTGCAGTACAGATTTCTGCATACTGCTACATACTATACATGATTCCACAACAACAGACAGAAGTCTGGCAGAAGGAACAATCCCATCAGTTGTTATTAATGATAATATTCATCTTTGCCCAGTCATTATAATTGTTATAACTCAAAAGCAAGAAAGTATCATTAACAAAATAATTTTTTTAGTTTAGTTTTTTTTTTTTTTAATTAATGTCTTTGAAATTTCTTCTACCACCACCATACTTTTGGACCCCCACCTCCAAACCACATTCTACATAACTTATATTCCCCATATAACAATTTTTTATGTTTCTTTTTTAAATTAGCAAGTTTATTTTCATTTTTCTGCTCTCAGTGTAGAGGAAACATTATGCACAAGAATCCCAACTATAGCAAACTTGGTAACCTTGCTCGTCTTTCTAACTGCTTTCCTCTGTGATGCATTTTCCAACATTCAACCGAATGTTGAATAAATTTCATGCCAACACCGCAAAGCATGTGATTAACTAAAAAAAAAAATTATAATAATAGTAATTGAGCTGAAAGAAGCACTTATTTAGCCAGTGGATATAGAACTGGCTAACTCTGATCAATCAGCGCCCATATGAGCGAAGAAAAAAGTCATCTGTAGAAACAAAATAATAATGTAAAATGCAACCACAGATACATGGGGTGGCTCAGGAGGTAGAGCAGGTCATTTACTGATCGGAAGATTAGTGGTTCGATCCCTTTCTCCTCCAATGTGCATGACAAGTATCCTTGGGCAAGATAGTAACCCCACATTGCTCTCTGATGCATCCATTGGAGTTAGTTAGGAAGCACTAAAAAGCTTAGAAGAAAGTGATTGGGTGAATGTGGCATGTTGTATAGAGCACTTTGAGTACTCCGGGAGAGTAGAAAAGTGCTATATAAGAATCAGTCCATTTACCATACAGTAACCCCAATCTGGTTTTCCTTTTCACGTCAGATACAAGAGCAGATAAACAGAAGTTAAAGTAAATTAACATGACACGGTATATGCGTTAAGATGTATTTTGCAGTACATGATAGGCCTTGACGTGCCTTATGCAAATAACTTGAATATGAATCGAACAAGCCCAATGTCAAGTGCAGTCAGAAAAGTTTTTGCAGGGTATAAATAATACAGGCTCAACATGTTGGGAGTAAGCAGGCTCAAATTGATTCCCATTCATGTGAGTTGATGACAGTAGCCAGGTCCTCATATCTAGAAATCAGTGCTGACAGGAGAGATCAAATAGTTAACCTTTTAGTTATTTATCACACACACACACACACACACACACACACACACACACAGACTGGTTGTACTGGGCGCCAGCAATCTGGTGCACGATATCTCGAGAAGCCTTACAAAAATAGGGTAAAGTGATGTGAGCTGTGGTTATGAGGTTAGAGAGCTCTAACTTGAATAATCCCATAGTCACACCTATTTAGCTATAGGGAAATATTTGCATTTTCTATGTGTACCCTGTCACTTGCTCCATTTAATTTTCCAGCAGGTGGGACTGTGCTGCTGGGTTGTTAATTGCCCCCTTCTGGACCTCATACTGTGTCAGTTTTCTATTTTTGTATAACCTTTTGGTAGCTGTTCACAGAAAAAAGGGGGGAGGGGGGGGGAGCTAAAATGAAAATACTTATCTTACTTGCTTCATAAAGCTAAAAATGAATAAATTTAAAACAAAAGCACAATAGTAAGTAGGTGGTTTAAGTATGAACTTCTTATTGGATACTATTTTAGAAATTGCAGTGTTTTTAAAGTTTAACTGCGTACAACATCTGCCAAACAAAAATGGAAAAAAACAACTAAACCCTTATGCCATATTAAAATTTCATTATTTTAAGAAAACATTTTCTTAAATGCAAAAATATATAAATATCTGAAATACAGTCAAAGTCCAAATAACATATGTATTCAATTTAAACCAGGGGTGTCAAACTCATTTTAGTTAAGGGGCCACATGGAGAAAAGTCTATTCTCAAGTGGGCCGGACTGGTAAAATCATGGTATATATAACTTAAAGAAAACAATCTGAAGTTGTTGTTTTTGTTTTAATACGATCAACATAAAAAATCAAGCTGGAGCCTGAGGACAGTATTTTCAAAACAGTACAAGCACAACATAGCTATTAAACATAAAACACCTCAAGTTATTTGAAAATTCTGAGGACAAAGAACACACAAACACACAGTGGCTCAGTGATTCACAGAACTGTTTCACAGAACTATATCAGGGTGTCATTTCTCAGAAATCCTGTTCCCCAAACAAGTACAAGAACCACAGAGTCAAGAATAGGTTAAATATATAAATCAAATATAATCAATTAGAAACAGTATCATATCAACATAAAAACATATAAACATAAAGCTGGAGCCTGAGGACAGTGTGTCCAAAAGCACAACATAGCTATTAATTATAAAACACCTCAAGTTATTTGAAAATTCTGAGGACAAAGAACACATAAACACACAGTGCCTCAGTGATTCACAGAAGTATATCACAGATAAAAGAACTATATCAGGGTGTCTCATGCAGCACTTTCAGTGGGGTTGCATAGTTTATTTTACTCCTGAGCGCAGTTTTGTTTTGTTTATGCTCATTACAGAGAAACTTGCTCACAAAGATTTGTGGTTCCGAACATGCACAACAGCGAGGGCTGTCAAGTTGGGGTAACCTGGCAAGAGATTCTGATAAAATGTGTTCAAGCCAGCTGCGGCAAATTTGCCCTTCAAATCCGAGTCACACTGCAAGTCTATTATTTCAAGTTGGATGCTGACGGGCAGATCAGAGGGATTCACGGTGAACGGCAAGGAAAAAACTTTGAAGTCTTTCTCCAGTTCACCAAAAATCTGAAATCGTTGCTCAAACTCTAGTAACAGTCCCGTTATTTTATCTTTGATCCGCTTCATGTCTGCCACACTTTGGGTCGCGCGCACATTTTTCAGACAGGGGAGGTGAGCTGCATCACCACCAGCATGCTACGTCTCCCACAATGACAGCTACAACTTGAAAGAACGTATGCTGTCATAATACTGCGTGACAACTTTGTTGCGTCCTTGCAGCTGTTTGTTCAAGTTATTCAGGTGCTCTGTAACATCCACCACAAATGCAAGGTCCTGCATCCATTCTGCGGAATGAAATTCTAACACTGGTTTGCCCTTTTCTTCCATGAAATGTTCAATTTCTTCTCGTAAATCAAAGAAACGCCTCAGCACAGCACCTCGGCTCAACCATCTTACCTCAGTGTGGTGTTGCAGGCCATAGATGTGGTCTTTCTCTCTGAGAAGGCTGTCAAACTGACGGTGATTGAGGCTTCTGCATCGGATGAAATTAAGAGTTTGGATGACCACCTTCATGACGTTATCCAATTTTAATGACTTGCAACACAAAGCCTCCTGGTGCAAAATACAGTGAAAAGTCCAAAAATCACGTCCTCCATTTGCAGATTGCACTTTATCTTGGAACTTTGTTACAACGCCTGCTTTTTTCCCGATCATTGAGGGCGCACCATCTGTAGCCAGGCTGACAGCGCGGGACCAGTCCACTCCGACCCTGTCCAGCGCGCCGATGAGTGCGATGAAAATATCAGCTGCTGTCGTTGTATCTGTCATCGGCACCAACTCCACGAACTCCTCGGTGACGGTCAATGTGTCATCAACCCCGCGGATGAAAACTGCCAGTTGTGCAACATCTGGCAAAGCATCAGTTGCAACGGAAATAGCAATAAATGACTTTACTTTTTGCTTCAACTGACTGTCCAAATCCGCTGAAAGATCAGAAATCCTGTCGGCAACTGTGTTTCTTGTCAGGCTGATATTTGCAAAGACCTGGCGCTTTTCAGGGCACAGAATCTCCGATGCCTTCATCATACATGGTTTTACAAATTCACCCTCATAAATGGTTTTGAAGCTAGTGCAATTTTGTTAACAATGAGGTAGCTAGCTTTCACTGCAGCGTCACTGATGTCTCAGCTGTGAGTAAACACAGACTGCTGTTTCTTCAGACCCGCCAACAGTTCATTCACCTTCTCTCTTCTCCGCTGTTCTTGAAAGCTGTCATATTTGTCGGCATGAAGACTCACATAGTGGCGACGAAGGTTATATTCTTTCAGCACTGCAACATGCTGCGAACACACCAAACATACAGCTTTCCCATTCACTTCTGTGAATAAATAGGAGGATGACCATTTTTCTTGGAACGCTTTGCACTCTGCGTCCATTTTTCTCTTTCAACAAAAGAAACAGCAGTTTCTTTTGTTGAAAAATTACAGTGTAACCCACCTAAAATTGCCTTATGAAAATTAACTGCTGTCAGTAGGTGGCACTATGAGATTGTTTTGTGCTTGTGAATTTGAGTTGATATAGAGAAGGAGAACAATGCTAAGGCTACGTATGCTGGTCGGAGCTACTCACCGAGAGTTTTTCTTTAATCCTTATTTTAAAAAAGGTTGTGTGAAGACACGAAATTGGATTTTACTCTCCCGCTTGTTAGGAAACGCGGACACTTTTTGTTGATGCCGATGTATCTCTGTTTTTGTGGTTTCTAGTCATTTCCGGTGAGTTGACTAACTGCGCTAGGATAGCAAGCTAATCGTTAGCTAAGTGTAATGTAAATTTAATGTGTCTGTATTATCTTTTTATTTCTTCAATTGTGAATGCTCTAAACCAATCGGAAATATTTCTCTGAAAGCTAAGAAGTAAGTTTTATTTCTTGTAATAAGATGATAGATATGAGCAGTCCTTGGAAAATTAGTACTGCGACCAGGTTTTGCACTTACCTCGTGCATCAGTAACATGCATTCTCACAATTCATTGGATTAATGTGACTGCTGTTCACAAAATATGGGATGTGAGTTAAGTGTGTATGATGTGGAAATTGTTTTAAGGTTCTTTGATTAATTTTATTATTGATTGCATTAAGCCATTATATACAAAGAGTGAGAGGTATTTGATCATTAGTGTTGATTAAGTTGTTTTATAATATTCATGTGAAATATGTTCACTGCCCTGTGCAGGTTGGTTTTATGTTGGAGTCTAAAATTGCGAGCCAGGATTCAGGATCCCCAGCTACGATGCAGGAAGGTTTCCAGCCTACTTAGAAGTGACAACTGCGTTACTTCTTGACAGATAAGCTTATGAGATCTCAAAACAATACACTACCTGGGTAGTACTACTAACATTAACAGACTACACACACTTCACACACTTGAACTGGAAAGACTGAAAAGAACTTTGAACTCTGGACTATTAAACTGAATACACGGACTGACAAATATGGACTATTGGAACTATTGTGAACTGTTGAATGACCGTTTATGGTTTTGTTTAAATAAATGTTAACTGTTCTTTTAGCTGTGTGTCATTCACTCCTTAGTCGATTCCTAGAGAACATAAGCTCAAGAGCCTAACTTTCTCTACATTCTGTAGTGGTAAAGTATCGTGTGTTACATAGTACCTTTTCGTGGCGAGCCAGCCAGGAGCGATTAAGACACAGCAGTTTCAGCATTCTGCATACTGTAGTTAATTTTGGGATTGTGTGATTTATTGTGATAAGCTTTCAATTAAGACAACCTTGAAAAAGAGATGGATTTGGTACAGAACTACAGGGTGGATGTTAAACGGTCCATCAGTATTACTGGAGCTACAAGTCTAGATTCTGATGCTGATATTATTGCTTCCTTGGAGAAGTATGGGGTGGTAACAAGGATTCTGAGGGTCCCAAATGCACAACCAGAGTGTGGGGAAACTGTTATTGCCGAGTTTGAGTCAGAGATTAAAATGGGTGATAACGAGTCAGAATTTCTCCTTGAGATTGAAAATGTGACCAACAAGAATGTAAAATGGCAGGCTAGTTGCATTGAAATGCCAGCACTGCATCATACTCCAGGGCCAGACCCTGTTTTGACTGACTCAAGCGATGAAACTGACATTGACAGTTATTCTGACCACAGTACTACACCCTTGATAAAAACAGCAAAGCTAAAGTACGACCACAGATGGGCCCTTACGTCCCAGCCAGTCACCCATTCAGCTAAATCTCAGACTTGTAGAGTTGTTAAACCAAAGACTACTCCAACCAAACTTCCAGTGGTGACAGATGAACTAACCCACCAGAGATACAGCGTATAGTAGTGGAACATGTAATCAAAAATGACTCTGTCGCTACACATAGCCAATCCAAATGGTTACGCTCATTCTCAGGCCATGTGCCAAAACCCCCAGGAGAAGTGGATTTTGAAACGTGGTGTTTACATGTTGAACTAATGTTAGGTGATGGCACTCCAGTTGACATTCAGCGGAGGAAAATACTAGAGAGTCTTCTTCCCCCAGCATCAGATGTTGTGAAGCAACTTGGTTATTCAGCACATCCACGAGAATTTGTCAAGCTGCTAGATTCTGCATATGGTCTTGTGGAGGATGGTGAGGAGATATTTGCCAGGTTCCTGAACACAAATCAAAATCCAGGTGAGAAAGCATCTGATTATCTACAGCGGCTGCAAGCTCTTCTTAAAACTGCTGTAAGCAGGAAGGGTGTAATTCAAGCAGATGCAAGTCGACATTTGCTAAAGCAGTTCAAACGGGGTTGTTGGGACCATAACTTGGTCCTGCAACTGGAACTAAAAAAAGAGACCACGCCTGAGTTTGCGGAGCTTCTGCTAGAGCTGAGGACTGAAGAAGACAGAAGGGCTTCTAAACTGGACCGGATGCAACGTCATTTTGGGCCTACTAAGACAAAACCTACTGCGCACGTGCATTCTGCCCCTAACTTCCCACATCACACTGACCCAAGTGCAAGTGTATTGCAGGCCTATATCTCTGAAACTGAGAGTCTAAAGAAGCAGGTTGAAGAACTGCAGCTGCAACTGATGACAAAACCATCTAAAAAGCAAAGAAAGGGACAGGTTAAAGCAATGGAAAAAACACAAGAGCCACCCGCACCTGTAGTTGAAACTCTGGTACACCAAGTTCCACCAAGAACCCCAGTGAGAGCTGAGCCTAAGGCTTGGTTCTGTTTTAGGTGCGGTGAAGACGGTCACATAGCCAGGAACTGCGAAAACGCTATAAACAAGGCTGTGGTTCATCAAAAGTACAAAGAACTAAAAGCCAGACAGGAAGAATGGAAAGCCCAGCAGCAGGGTCAAGCTTTAAACTGGAGCAGGTTCTGGTAATGGGACATACGGGAACCAAGAACATTCACAAGAGTCCCAAGTCAGAACAGAGATGTCAAAGTAAACAACAACATGTTGAATCCATTACGAATCACCTTCCTAATGGACTGGTCGGATCAAAGTCTCTTGCAGAGGTTAAGATTGGGGAACTATCACATAGTTGCCTCATTGACTCAGGGTCTCAGGTTACCACAATTTGGAAATCATTTCAGTTGACCCACTTACCTTCTCATCCTCTTTTGCCATTAAATGATCTGTTAGAAGTTGAAGGTGCTGCAGGTCAAATTGTCCCTTATCTTGGGTACGTTGAAGTTGACATCACTTTCCCACAGAGTTTCACAGGGAAGGACAAAGTTGTAACTGTTCTAGCCTTAATTGTCCCAGATCACAGAGCAAATTCAGAAATTCCAGTCCTCATTCGTACAAATGCCCTTGACGTCTTGTATGAGGACTTCAATGAGCAAATGACCATTCCTGAGCATTGTACTTATGCCCCTCTCATTAATTCAATTCAATTCAATTTTATTTATATAGCGCCAAATCACAACAACAGTCGCCTCAAGGCGCTTTATATTGTATAGTAGATCGTACAATAATAGATACAGAGAAAACCCAACAATCATATGACCCCCTATGAGCAAGCACTTTGGCGAAAGTGGGAAGGAAAAACTCCCTTTTAACAGGAAGAAACCTCCGGCAGAACCAGGCTCAGGGAGGGGCGGCCATCTGCTGTGACCGGTTGGGGTGAGAGAAGGAAAACAGGATAAAGACATGCTGTGGAAGAGAGACAGAGATTAATAACAGGTATGATTCAATGCAGAGAGGTTTATTAACACAAAGTGAGTGAGAAAGGTGACTGTAAAGGAAAAACTCAATGCATCATGGGAATCCCCCGGCAGCCTACGTCTATTGCACCATAACTAAGGGAGGATTCAGGG